>JAZHYW010028802.1:0-38114 GCA_037355805.1 Ixodes ricinus | reverse complement strand
AAAAAGTGTCTAGGAAGACATTCCGCCAGGCGGACAAATATTTCACCTGGTCAGTCTTTATGCAAAAAACACAGCCGACGCTACGAGCCGATGTTGCCAACCAAGGCGAGCCAAAAAGTCCAGTGTCACGACGGACATTGGTGATCCGGTTGCGCGACTGTAGCTGCGGGTATAAATCAATCAAGCGCAATTATTGCACCGTGGTCTTCTCGTAGATATCTCGGAGTGTTTACGTCTTCTAGGTAGTGACTGCGCTCTAAGGTGGAACATAGTATAGAGTTTGATGATATCCCGTGAACAGGAATATTTGCCAAAAAATTCGAAGTTATTGAGTGCACCGCGACTGGTGACGTAGTGCCCAAGCCGCATCCTGCCGTGTGCCCCCCCCCTGCCCTAGCGTAATCACTAGTGGATGCGCACAGCGTTGTCTGCCTTGCGTCAGTGTCGCCGCCTTCGCATCTCGCTGCGTCTCACAACGGACGCGAAGCTAGACGACAACGCCAAGACGCACACGTCTATCGCTCTGCGGCCTATAGTCTCGTCGAGCACTGGCGTGTTTGTCGCTTGAGGCGGGTGCACTAACGATGACGTCATGCGCAGGTCTTGCCTTCTAGCTGGGCGGCATTTCCCTGACGTTCCTGAAACCGCTGGGAACTGCCAGGATGCTTTTCGAAGGAGAGAAAGAAAGAAACATATCTCTCTCATCTATGCACATTTCACAACGAAATGCCCGTTTTATCATCAAGATGTTATATGAGGTCGTTGTTTATATGTTCCCCGCTAAGGCGATACGTGACGAGTAACATTTGAACCTAGTGTCGTTTTATGGTCTCTTTAAAGGGGTCATGAGACGAATTTTGGGATGGGAAAAATCATTTTAGATTGGAATCTTACTAATCGCATAACGTTAAGTAGGCCAGAACGAAAATTCAAAGATATATCCGACTATTTCGTACCTCCTTCGAGAGCTTTCCACTTTTTCAGTGATACATCCGCGGTACCCAAAGCAGGTCAGCCCAGCCCAGCTCACGCATTGGACGCGAGCCCTGCGTCACTCAGACGTATGCGCTCGTCAACAATCAATCCGTCGACGAATACTGTAAACGACTTATTTTTCAATGCAGATTGTTGGGCTAGTTGGTACTGGGAATTTGACGACACGATGGCGCTTAAGACGAGGACAAAAGGGAGACTAGACAACACAAAGCGCTACTTCAACTGTTTATTTTTGAAAAAAAAAGGGGGGGGACATATATACACTCAAACCGCTTCACCTCAGCCAATCCCAGGCCTTACCGTCGCTCGCAAAAACGCTATCTCCTTGTCTAACAAGTCAATGGAGGCAACGCTGACACATTGTGCTCCAGACTTTTATCAAGTCTGCTTCTATTATTTCCCTGACCGTCCTATCTTTGTGTCTGGATAGAATCGCGCACGTTTTGAACAAGGGCTTGCACCCACAATCGTGACAATGAACTGAAAGATGACCGTCACGGTGATTATTAACATTCAAATTGCTCTCTCGTAACCTATCATTTAGGCATCTGCCTGTTTGGCCGATGTACTTTTTACCGCATGGCAACTGCATCACGTACACGGCTCCCTCTGTGCAACCGACAAACGGGTTTCTATGCTTCTTGCCACAGCGTTTTTCGCGGGCTCAATATTTCACGATTAGGGTCAAAGCTGAAGTTTTGGAATTATTCGCGGGTTCTAATTTTCGCGACTCGGTGGGATCTCAGTATACATTCCAATGTGTTTACATTTTACCGGGATTGTTCGCGGGACCTATTTTTCGCGAATTGTAGGCGATTCGCGAAATTCGCGAAAATTAGATCCTCGCGAAAATTAAGTTGCTTACAGTATTTGAATTCGCGTTCGTGGCCAATGATTGCCGTGACGGCACTTATCATCGCATGCGAATGACAAGTTCCATGGTGTGCTCCAAAAACCCGGTGGATGCTTGGAGACATTGTACCGGTGCCCGAGCACGTCACGACCGAGTGATTTTTCCTTTCGTTTTTACGTTGTGGAGCAAATATAAGGAGGAAGAAGTTTAAAAATGATTTCAAGGCCCCTTTAAACTCACTCGTGTATCCCTGTTTGTTACTCACACTCTACGAGTGTCATCAAAGTTGATTTTAGCGCTCCTCTCTGCATTCTTTTAGGTGATCTGGCCCACTACGATACAGATGGCCGCGTTCACCTTGGGGGAGAATCAAAGAAATGATCAAGTGCTTGGACATCCAGGTGGTTCCAGCAGAACTCGAAGAATTGCTGCTCGCCTACCACGACGGAATCGCCGAGGTGTCCGTGGTGGGTCTGCCCGACCCGGTCTACGGCGAAGCACCGGCTGCCTTTGTCGTGCCCAAGGGAGATGTCCGAAAGGTTCGTCCAGCGATGGAGAAAGAGATCAAAGACATCATTGCAGGTACTTCTATCGAAAGGGCCGTGCTACGATATTGGATATGAATGTTTCTCACTGTACACAAGCATACTGGCACTAGTGGGACCTATTGTCACTGGATCATGGGAAAGTAGCTCAAAGCTTCCTTATTGTCGCCCTTTTGGTTCATGGAATGAGCAGTTTCTCTTTGACCTCTCTATTCTTGGTGAGCCCATCTAAATTTGCTGGTGAGACGTTTCTTGAATACCGAGATTTTGTTATCCACACACCGACGCAGTTAGCGCACATCTTAGCATCGCCAACCCATACAGCGTCGGTGCTAGGCTGCCATAAAAATAATTTTCCTGTCTTTAGATACATAAGGGCAATAATACCATTGTAAGAGATCTGTGGAGATAAGCATGACTGATAAGTGGATTTTAAAGTGGATTGCATGCCAGCGCCGAAAAACGCTTTATTGACGAGAAACGCTCTCAGTATACGGTGATGCTTCCAGCGATCTTGGTGTGACTGGTTCAGAACGACCCTTTCGAAGCTTCTAAGATGTGAAAGGGCTGGAATGGCCATTATCATGCAACAGAGACCGATCGCTTCACGACCTTTTGGCTAAGATCAAAGTGTAGTCCGCCATCTCACTAAAACCGTGGAGTACAGCCAAAGGTACGGAGGAAAGAGTGTATCCCGACCTGTTCAAGAGGTGGGAAAGGAAGAACAGGGGAATCTCAGCCCTTCTT
The DNA here is from genome assembly GCA_037355805.1 of Ixodes ricinus. Classification (NCBI taxonomy): domain Eukaryota; kingdom Metazoa; phylum Arthropoda; class Arachnida; order Ixodida; family Ixodidae; genus Ixodes; species Ixodes ricinus. The sequence continues at coordinate 34,973 of JAZHYW010028802.1, read as the reverse complement.
TCTCGTTCCTCCTTTCCCTCCTCTTGAACAGGTTGGCATACGCTCTCTCCCTTGTAGCTTTGACTGTACTACACGGTTTTAGTGTGATGGAGTATTCGCGACTCCAACTGTCTATAGGTGGCGCCACTCGTTTTCCAAAATGGCGGTTATAGTGAGGGTCGGAGAGGCGTGCTGGTATATTAGTTGCTGAGCCTGCCTTGTGTGCTGGCTTCACTGAGTGACACAAATTATCCCCGCTTATACGACGAAACTAGGGTGTCAGGCCCTCGGGTCACCTATTTACCGTGAAAACAAAATGGTGTTTAGTGTAATAGTTACGCCAAGAGGCTCGTTTTAATTCAGGAACGAAACCGAAACTTACTTCAATTTTGCATTGGATTTCTCGGTATAGGTGTTAATTTCGGTTTTTCTTCGAATGCAAGATGTGCCTCACAGCATAATTATTGAGCTAAAGAAATGGTTCGCTGAAACTTTACTTTGTGACATACGTGTCCGATCCAGGCACTTCAAATATTTTGCAGAGTCAAGTGTCCTTTTAAAGAGAGTGTCTTTCATACACCTTAAAAGTATCAGAATGCTGTATTTGTTTAAAAAAAAATAAGCGCTGACATTTCCCTATGTATATGAACTGCGGACCCTTTAATGGGTATTCGGGCATTTAGACGATTAATTGCTTTAGCATTTGTTCAAAGTACAAGAATAACAGAAACAATCAAAATTTTAATAAATATCACCACGGGTGATAAGTTTAGAATATGTTCACAAAACGTATAAATTAAGAAACGCTGTTCTCACTACAAAAAACCTAAAAACGGAATCCGTGTTGGACAACAAAAATCTGTGTTTTTTTAAGACAACACCTGAAGCATAGGACTTTATAATATTATATTCCTGTGTTTATGTCCTTCTTGATTACGACGTCAGAGTTTTTATAATGCTAAAAAGAAAACCGTAAGACCTTTCTGTATAGACTATTATGGCTAAATGGCGTGTTATTGTGATTGGGGTGTGGCCTACATTACCGCAATTTGTATGGATTATAATACAATTTTACAATACGTAGTTTTTCAAGCTCTAATATAATTTGTTGCTTATGATCTAATTTCAAGCGTGCAAACAACTGTGGCAGTCCAAATTTGGAAAATTATCCTTCACTGGTGCCAATGGCAGCATTTTTAATTAACAAGTTATAAAATAATAAAAATAAATCTAAAATAAATGAGAACATTCTAGCTAGTCCGAGGAATTTGTGTAAATTGGCAAGAATTGTGAGCGAAGAATATGGTGCTATCAGACTCGCGACTTTTGACAATTGGCGAAACTTCTGAATTCGCCGAAAATCTTTACGGACCAAATGCCCAGAAAAACAAAAGAAGAATTGCGTTTTTTTTTCTAATTTCAAAGCTTTTGAGAACATTCATTTCCTTTCATTTTTACGCACCATCGTTTTGCCAATCTCGGCTTTTCCAATTTGAAGGAACGTCTAACTGCTTGCACGTCTGCTCACTGCAGCACGTTTCGTTAGCGTTGTGAGACCGGTAAAACAGTAGTGAGTTTTATTATTGCGCACACGAGCGAACGCCAGCACTGTGTGTTGGCGTTAAAGGGATGCTGAACCGAAATCGGGATTCCACAAAACACGTGGCAAAAGCGTGCAACGGGATGCTACAAACACCAAAACATCACTCATACAGCGATATCTCAAACGGATGACCGTATTTTTCAAGAAAAGGAGGCGCATTTGACAGGTTTGTTGACGTCATGTTTCTCCGAGAAGGAGAGGGTACGGCCTCGCGTCTTCTCCGCCTCGCCGCCTTGAGGGAGCGAAGCGAAGAGAGGAGGAAACTAGGTATCTTGACGTGACGCGCCTCGTCGGCCTTGTTCAATCTCGACCTCTTTTTCTCAAAATACGGCCGCCCATTTCAGATATCGCCTTACGAGTAGTGTTGCAGGGGTTGTAGCGTCCCGCCTAGATCTCCTGCATTGTTTTTCTGAAATCCAAATTTCGGTTCACCATCCCTTTAACGTTGCGTGTTTTACACTGCCCATGCGCGGAGCGCATTGTTGCGGTCCTTAATTGGGGCATGGCTACGGCGCGCATGCGCAGCGGGGAGCACTCAACTCTAACGCGAACGCACAGCGTTTGCGTTTGCTTTAATACGCAAAACTAAAAAATCAAAGCCGTTTACAACTCCCTGTAACGCCGAATTAGAGCGCATCTCTTGAGGAGGAGGAGGAGGGGAAGGTACGTAGAGGAGGCTATGCCTCTCCTACTTTCCTTTCATTTTGGGGAAAATTTTCTGCTAAATTTGGCGGGGAAATTTTTTCCGCTAAACTTACCGGGGAAATTTTTTCCGCTAAACTTGGCGGGGTAAATTTTCCGCTAAATCTGGCGGGGAAATTTTTCCGCTAAATTTAGTGGGGAATTTTTTCGCTAAATTTAGCGGGGAATGTTTTTTGCTAAATTTAGCGGGGAAAATTTTTTGCTAAATTTAGCGGGGAAATTTTTCCGCTAATTTTCGTGGGGAAAGTTTCCGCTAAATTTAGCGGGGCCAATGTTCCGCTAAATTTAGTGGGGAAATTGACCCATAATGCACCGCGCGGTTACGCCGACGGTGACAGATACGGCGACGCCGCTCAAGCCGGAAACGGGTGCCAAGAGCTGTGCTCTAAAATCTCGAGATAGTAAGGCACAATCCCGTACCAGCTCAGCACTACATTGGGACCGTGGAGAGTGTTGTTTGCATTCAGAAATGTCATTTCGCGAGCCATGATCGCGAGCAGTTCCGCCGTACCCGCTGGGCAGGAGAACGGGGAACCCTCACCAGAGCGTTTCTCGTTTCCGCCGCGAGAGGGCCATCAACGAGCTGGAGACGCGAATAGGTCAATCCCAGCCGAGTAGCGCTGTCCGCCCGCCTTCGGGCGGGTGTCTTTTTCGGGCGTTGTCCCCCTCCCTCCTTTGAAAGAGAGGTGTTTAAATGGCATAATTTGTTTAATTTTTTTTCTGTAGCGTAAGCTACATTGGCCGAGGTTGAGCAGTTTTGCGTGGCTCCTGGAGAGCCGTGCTGCGCATGCGCGAGGAGCAGTGACGTCACACGTGTCAGTCCCCGATGCACGCGTCGCGCGCATGCACCCGCTCGAGATCACGGCCCGCGCTGTTTGGTTGTTCTGGGCGGCAGCTTGGTTGCTCCATACATAACACGGGGCACAGCTTGACTCATCGGATCCCGAAGTTGTCACATAATGCGTATACCGTGTGTGTGTCATTGAAGCAGCAGTAAGCATGATAATCAAGCTATTCCTAGACAACTAGGAAAGCTAAGAATAACCAGCTGAACCTAAGCTTACGCTACGTATATCCTGGCGTAGCCCAGCTAAGCCACAGAATTTTTTCTGAAAAGCCAATCACCATGCGAGGTTTGGTCATTTTGTTAGTATCTCTTTTTGTCCGGCTAGCAGGCGCGGAAGGCAATGGCGCTACTTGGCCAGAATCCAGTGACTTAGTGGGTGGGGACCCAAGAATACTTGCATGCAACGCCACTGACCAAGAAGCTTCTTTGTCGCCGCGTAACTTCTAGAATAAAAAGACATTTCATTTCAGCCTCTCCTTCGCAAAACTTGATGACGAAGTTGTAGGGATCGCATTGTTGATAACGCCAACAATGCTATCCCCAGGATTTTGTCATCGAGCTTTTCGATCCCCGCATTGACAATATTGAAATGAGGCTATACAGTGGGCACGAGCACTGCGTGAACGTTTGATTTGGGCTCGTGACAATCAATGCTTCGAAATGCATTGGGGTAGTGACTTGTCAAAACTTAACAATGTGTGGAACTCAGCACGTGCCCTGCACTTTGCCAACTTCAGCGCGTGGCTAAGATATAACGGGGTCGTCTGTTCTGGCTAAGAGTTGAGGGGTTAAACACTGCTCGTATTTTTTTATTTCTTTTTTTGGCTACTGTCATTGCTTGTAAAAGGAAATCAACGCGTATTTCATCGCTTAGGAATCTTAAGGAATAATTCGAAGTGGTAGTTACTTTGCCCATTTAAGGGGAACTGCGACGAAATTGGAGCGCCTTTTTATTGTCTAAATGCGAGTCATTGTTTTGGCAATACCACCGAGACACCGATTTGTTGTTCGAAAAGACGTCAAAATATTCGTTAAAACAAATTAAGCGATTACCGGATTGCAGCTGGTGGATGTTCCCGAATTTCGTTACGTCCAAACTTGCCATAAAACTATTCCAACATTTTTTCATATAAACTACATGAAATATAAGATGTTTATTTTAAAGCTGATATTTTATGATACGATTAGTATGTTGCTATGCTGCGTAACTTGCTCGATCTTGCATCATTGGGTTATATTTGGGGAGCTTTTCAAATTGCAAATGCAACGATAATTGGTTATAACGATTAAATTTGTAGGGTTCGCTTATTATCGTCATAAGTGGATTGCACTGTATTACGGAATCCAGATACAGATACATAAAAAAAGATTGTTCTCCCAAATGGTGGAAGAAGTTGGAAGGGTGCAGATCCTGGTGAAGCAATTAATAGTATTTGTGGTCCTCTTTTTCTGTCAGTTATTGATGCATCTCTTGTTACCTCAGACACTTCGTCTATTCACATCCACCACCCGGAATGCCGCTAAAACATATAGTATTTGCCTCAGTGACCCACATAGATATTGGGGGCCGACTGCTTGGAACGCTTGACAAAAGGCGCTTCCCCGAAATGAACCCTCTTCTTGTGTCTCAAACTTTCGTCGAAGTGCTTATGAGCCACCCAGGATGGGAACCCAGAGACAACAAAGCCAACCTGTCTACACTAATGCCGTTCCCTCCACAATTAATAATTTCCTCTTCTCCACTTCCTTTTTTTTTTGTACGCGCTTTCTACTCTAAATTGGAAAACAAAATGGAGGGCTTTGTAGGCAGAAGAACCTATTCTGCTAAACTTGCAAATAATCTTTCTTAGCACCACTTGATATTTGTTTAGTTTGTTTCACATGTACGCTTTTCCTCTGTTATGGGAGTTGTGCTGCGGGTTCACTAAACAGGAGGTTTTCAGTTTATCGTAAAAGCCCGACAGTTAATTTTCTCCAGCAAATGTAACGAGATACCTACAGCCTGAAGGAGTATTGCGAAACAACCGATAACCGTTAAATGTGTTTAACCACTGATATACAAATACATCTTTCAATTGTATCTCGATACAGAAATACAGATACTCAAAAGTGTCTCTAAGATATACTATCGGGATACATTTGCATCTCGATACTGCCTATAGTCGGTGACAGGTCAAGAGTGAAGTGGAAAGCTCCTCCCACCTCTTTCCACTTTGGGAGAGCGAACGGTGGAGAGGAGGCGACCTCCTCTCCACTGTTCGCTCCGCTGAAGTGGAAAGGGCTGGGAGGAGCTTCCACTACGTTCTTGACCTGTCACCGACTATAGCTCCTAATCTGGAGAGTCAGCCATTGTAAGTTTCAAATGAAATGCAGCAGATAATGTATTAAGGAACTCTTCGGAACCACTTGCGTTAAGTTGCGACCGAGTGCGCTGGCTTGTTCTCTCCTAATCTGTTGCGACGAGAGAACAGAGTGGCACGCTGGCGCCATCAGCGAGGGAGCGCATGGAACTGCAGTTCACTAGTGTGAAGGTTTTCAATTATTTGCGAGATCAAATGAACACACTATCTATAACAAATTGCCATTTATAACTTTGTCAAATCATTGTTTAAGCCTTGAATAAAAAATGGGGATGAGCAAAACAAAAATATATACGGCAAACGCCAGTGCTGAACCCGATAGTTGGCCCTGTGTGTTTTCTCGTCGTAAGAGGCTACACAACGCACTCGGTTGCAACTAAGCGAAAGTGTGTGAACAAGCCTCAAGTGTGTTTACGCTGGAACATTGTATCCGAAATGCAGTCATGTACACGTTATCTCTCCCCCAAAACCAAAAAAGAAAAGCTAAAGTAACTAAACACGTTACTCGTTGCCTATTATCAAAGAGAAAGAACGCGTTACTTTACCTATAAAGTAGCGAGTTACCTCTCTCGTTGCTTTGACGACCGAATACACAACTTCTTTTGTTTCGTGGTTTATTGTTTTCTTTTGAGTAGTCGTTACACTTAAGCGGTAAATGCCTCTCGAAGTTTTCAACCGTTATGTTTTCCTTCTTCATTGAAAATGCGCCGGAAACCCGAGGGAGAGGAGAAACGAGACCGCGCGGGAACGCCAGAACGTCGAGCTCTGGTTGGAAAGATTAGAGGGTATTGGGCAAGAGATCGAACAGTCCCGCCTCTAACAATACGCATCAGCAAAAAAAAAAAAAAATTGGGTTGTGTGTATGTTTATACAGCCTAAAACTTAATCTGCCTCAACGGGCGACGAGTCTCCCAGCTGTAGATGAGCAATTTAGCCAGTGCAGTACAACCGCTAGCCTGGGGTCTTTAACGTGCAGCACGCAGTAGTGATACACGACCGCACGCCTGTACGATGCTGCTCCCGATCGAAACGGGCAGGGGTGGGGATTGAACCCAGGATCCCTGGGTTCTGCAGCGCGAGCTTTCGCTCCACGTGCTCCGAGCTGGTGTGCGCTACCGCACTCGGCCACCGATCCCCCTCCTCTGATAGATGAGCTGACAAGGCTAGCCGAGCAAACTGGGCAGCGCTGGCACCTCGTGACGCGAGCGAGAGTACGCGGTGAACGTGCAACGTGCACAGGGGATCAGCCGAAACTGCGGTGCCACGAGCCACCCCAGTTTCTCGGCCACACGGATCGGTGTCACCATCTAGGGGTCAAAATTTAAGCTCCTTCACGATGGCTGCCGTAAGGCCTCAACCTTAAACACTGCCGTTTACACACAACACTGCCGTTCACATTTGAGGAGTAGCTCCTCAAATGTAACGAATACCCTTACTCGTTACTTGGCCTTACTAGTATCCAAGTAAGTTACTCGTTCCTTTTCTAAAGAAAGTAACTAAATATGTTACTTGTTTCCAGACTTGTACCGTACGCATTACAAGTAATCAAATTACTTGTAATCGATTACTTTTTGGAGTCATTTTGTAATCAGGGTATTACTTTTTTAGGCAGTAATCACAAGAGTAATCTGATTACTTTTTGAAGTAATAAAAATTACTTCTAACCGTTACTATTTTTCCGTGAACCCCCGCACACACCTTTTTTTTTCTGAAATTACAAAAATATAATTTGCTTTTTTTTTCGAACAGAAGAACAGAGATTTTTGCGGATCTGTAGGAAACGAGGTCAACCCCTTTGTATGTATAGTTTCTGTGGAATGTCCGTTTTTTTTTTTCGAGCTGGGATTGGGATTGGGAAGCCCCAGGGTAGCCCCAGGAAAGCCCCAGTGCGTGACAAAGGCCATTCAGGGCGAAGTTTGAGGGAGCAGAATGTAGCTTTGTAAGTCCTTCGTTCAAACTAGCCACCTCGCACACACACACAGAATTATTTAAAAAAAACGATTCTGCTTACGGCACCTACTCGCAGCCCATAGGAGAACCAGAAACGAAGAATGTCTAAAGCGGATGCAAAATATAACAAAGCCAGTTGAAATGCACGTCAAGATCCCATATTTCCCCTACGTGGTCTTTGTGACAAGCAAGGTTTCGAGGTTGGAGGTAGTTCATTGTTATGAGTGCTAAAGACCTAAGTCTTCACACAACAAAGTAATAGAAAAAGTAACGGTTACTTCTTAAAGTAATCTCCAATTACTTTTGCTGTCGAGTAATCAAGTAATCTAATCGAATACTTTTTAGCCAAGAGTAATAGTAATTGTAATCGATTACTTTTTTTAGTAACGTGTACAAGACTGCTTCTTTCCAAGAAAAGTAATTCGGTAGAAGTAACTTGATACTAGTAACGCGTTACGTACGTGTTCTTGCGAAATGTCATAAAAATTGTTAGGGCAGATGACATTTCAGGATGTTGTGATATACCATTTGTAAAAATCCCAGAAGGCCACGCGTGAAGTCTAGGCTCCTGCTCGCCCATGCAGCATCTATCACGTGAGACTAAAGAGAGGATGAGAGAGGCTGTGTTCCAAATCTCACTCGAATGGATCCGAGTTTCTCCGGCGGATCACGTCACGTGAAAAGACAGAGCAACGCTGGACGCGGGTAGGTTTTTTAACGCCAGGGTACAAGGCCTTTACCCTAGAATCTAGGGTAAAGGTCTTGTACCTTGCTGTTCTCGATCTCACTCTAGGCCCTAGAGTGAGATCGAGTAAGTTCTGAAACTTAGCCAGAAAGAGAGAGAGCAGCACACTTGCTCATCTACCCTTGCTCGCGTTTCCTCCGTCGTCTTCTGCAACCGGTTCTGTATACAGGCCTTCCCCGGCACTGCTTTCGGCGCCACGGATGGCGCCGCATGTTTTAAAACAGGTCTGTACGTCACACTGGAGGATTTTTCTCGCATTTCCATTGTGGAGGAGCGAACGCACTCCCTTAGTCACCTTCCCGCTTCGCTTAATGGCCTCCCGTAACCTATTCGCCTTTTTAGTTCGCAACGAACAGAGTGGTGCCTTCTAATCGGCATCTTCGGCGCACTTCCTTTTCACGTACATTGCCTAATTTTTTATGCATCATTTTTTTATCATAAAAAATAATTAGGTGCAACAGTGCTATAAGTAGGCAATTCCAGAATATAGCCTATATATTCAATTTCGTAAATACTGCAAAACCCGCCGTTTAGTTCAGAACCGGAAGTGCTTGGGGCTATTTTCACACTGGCGCCACCACGTTTCAACTGACGCGAGAAAGAGCGAAAAGTCGGGAGGTGCTGGTAATCCCTGTGGTGGTTTGGCCCTAATCATCAGATTTCCCGACGACGGCTCCCTTTTTTCTTTTGGTGGTGTTGACTTCGCGTGCTTCCACAGTTCGCTTTGTTCCTTAGCCTTGGGGTCGTAATGGTGCGCCTTAACTCATCCATAGCAATAGGCGATCAAAGAAGTCGTCACGATCGGCTTGGGAGAGCTGCAACATTTAAGTGGCAGATTCCTCCGAGTGCTGTTTTTGCATGGGCCTCAGCGGTGGCGGAACCTGCGTGTGGGGACCTTCATTATGTGCAAATCATCGGGCATGTACGAATCCTTGGACATTGTGAAATAAATATTTTGAGCGTGCCGAGACTGCATGGGACGCGGGCTGGCCCGACAGCACAGCTTTTGGAGATATGATATTTTTCTACTGCCCATAATGAGAGCTTTTTAAACGCCCCTCGTGCTTCGTTGACGGGGCCATCAAAACCGAAACCATGCCACGCCACACCCCTCCGTGGTGAAATGGGTTCCATAATGCATCGCGCGTAGCGCTGCGTACCGGGATTTTTGGAAGTAGTCTATTGGACACGAGGCTCAGCCAAACGCTGACTCAGCACTCGTGTCCAAGCTGTGTCTTTGCTGGATCTCGCTGAGATGACGTCAAAGTGCACAGGCTTGGATTATTCGAGATGGTGTTAAATGTAAACTGCGTACTCTTTTTTTTTTTTTGAGTGTGTGTTTTAAAGTTTGCAGTTAACATAAAACAAACCTTTCTACTACTTTCCGAAGAAACCTGTGCTGAGAACAAGCATCTCTACGGAGGCGTCTTCTTCGTTGAAGCTCTCCCGAAAACGGACACCGGGAAGGTTCAGAAGAAAGCGCTGGTCGACACCTGGGCCACCGGCGCATATGGCAGCCCTCGTAACGGCTAAACGGGCGACTTTCTGACAACAGTTTTGCTCCGAACCAGTCAGTGTGAGCTTAGCTGTTGATTTGCCCTATCTTGAATTTACGGCTCTGTGTAGGATCGGTGAAGGACTTGCGTGAATAAAGATTCCGGTGGTGTTGCTAATATTAAAGTGTTGGGGTTTTGTTTTCGTACCTTTCTTGGATCCGGATTTTGTTTTGTTGTGTCATTTACTTATTCGGGGCTATCGCGTGAGATTATCTGAAAGTTTGAGAAACGCTTCTCGCCTCATGGTTTGTTTTCCTTCGTTCTAATGCTGCAATCCCATTGGCCGAGGAGCTATAATAAGATGCCTTGGGACTCGCCACGCCCTGCTCTTAAACTGCCTAAGTGAATGTAGGAAACTCTGCCATCAGTGCTGTACAAGTTCCTCCAAAACAGCAACGAAAGCTCGATCCTCGTTTTCTTTTTCAATCATGGAACGAGTTCCGATTAGAAGTTCCAGCGGTTTGAAAGGAACGCGTTCCCGTTACATCTCCAAGATCATGTAGTTATTTTAATTACGTTGCGTTTGCGTACTTTAATGAAATATTGTGCTGGATAATCCGTTGATGAAATAAAGCACGGAGGTAGGGAGCTTCTGGAGGCGACATGACTCCACCAGAGGTGAAGTCAGAAGTGTGAAGGGACACGCCCCCCAATGATGACCAAAAGAGCTGTGGTTTTTGTCATCGTGGGGTGGAGAGGGGGGCCGGTCCTTCCACATTTCTGGCTTCACCTCCGATGGCCTCATGTCACCTCAAGAAGGTTCTTACCTCCATAAAATAAAGCGAGCCAGTGAAAATTGAACTACACGTCGTGGCGCCCCGATTACATTTGTTCCAGTTCTTTGTTTTCGACTATCTTTCGGACACTTCCCCCATGCCGGGAGGTCGGAGGTTGAAGTAGTCGAAAATAAAACGCCTAAAGACCTACCGAACATGAATAAAATTGTAGATATACAAAAAAAAAAAGGGACATCGTTTCTCCAGTTGCTCCCTCGAAAACGTAGTGTTAACATTCCAGTTCCATCGATTCAAGATGAAAAGGCGCCGTTCCTCCGTTCCTTTTAACTATAACGCGTTCCAGGAATGCAGTTTCTTGGAACGCCGTTCCCTACAACACTTGGCTCATTCGATTTGCCAGCACCAATTCGCACCAGTGCAAGAAGAAGTGTAGCTCTCTGCAGAAAGGTGCAGGGCACGTACGTACTTCCTGTTGTGTCTTGAGATAGGCTGCATTCGTAAATTGAATACGGCGGTCGGTACCAAGTGCGGGCTGGTGCAAAAGGAGCAGGTGAATCGAACGCAGCAAGTTTCTGCAATCATCGTATTTGTGTTCTCGAGCAATTTTTTTTTATTTACTGTAAATGACACTTTTTGCGAGGACCTAATTTTCGCGAATCTCGGGAAACGCCCACGATTCGCGAAAAAAAGGTCCCGCAAATGTGTTTTCCTCATATCTAGCTGTTTTCCGTCGATTGGCACGCAGTCCAAATTGCAATCTCTGTGTGGGCCTTCTTCCGCAAGCTCAGCAACACTATTTTGACCAGCGACAGAACCGAAGCTGTTTTTTTCGCGAGCCAAGCTGTCTGTCGTCCGCGATTACTGGTTGCTGGCATGGCTGCGCTTTAAAAAATTCAATTTTTGATTCCTTAAGTTAAAAAAAAATCCTTTTAAGTAACTTTGCTCGCATATTTCCTGTGTTCTTAGGGATTCTAGGGCAAGGTTATTATTTAATAACGTAATGAACGATTAAATATCGCCACGTGTTTCTCACGTTTTCCCTCCAATAATGGTCTTTAAAGGGTTATAGTTTTACACAGCCTACTCAGCATACTAATACATTGGTAGACAACAGCTTCTTTGGAATATGTTTTCAAGCTGTCTCAAAATAAACATTTTGTATCACAAAACGTCCTATTCTTTTAATGATCAAAACGAAACCAAAAATTTATGCTTTGGTTATCGTCTATTTTTTTATTGTATAACTACTTTCTAAATAAATAAAAAAAAACAGTATGTCTACTTTTCCACGCAACACTCGGAGAGCCAACAGCGCAATTCACGGAGGCAGCTCAGCGAATGGCGGTGCCGAAACACATGTTTGGACCAAAAAACGCAGTTTGAGTTGGGACATTAAGGAATGCAAAACGTCACGCTTTAGATGTCACAACTCAGATTGCGTTTTTTGGTCTAAACATATGTTTCGGCACCGTCATTCGCTGAGCTGGCTTCGTAAGTTGCGGGGATTGACTCTGCGGTTGTTGTGCAGGAAGTAGACGAACGGGCTTTTCTTAGAGTGTAAGTATGCGGTGGAAAATTATCACCCCCTTAACATTAATATTCGTGAAAATAAAAATGGGAAGAACGACACAACATTTACTTGTTACTTATCAAAGTAACTAATGAATCTATGCCTTCATTGGCTTACCCTAGAATTTCCAAGAACACGGTACATGTTACGAAAGTAGGTTTTGAGTATGTGTTTTTATATGCTTAAAGAAAATGGTCTGTACTTATCAAAGATGGCAGCCATTGAACCGGAGCCTTAAACAGCCCGGTAATAATCATACTGGTTTCGACGCCCCGAGCGTGATGTAAAAAAACGTAATCATCCGGGGCCCGTCTGGTGATTGGTGAAAGCCAGCAATGCTTTCTCGTTTTCTTTTCTTGATCGTGAGTTATTTTAAGATAGCGCGTTATGAAGTGGAATAACAATGAAAAGCGCATATTTCGAACCACAAACGTCTTCTAATACGAAAAAAAAAAATGAGCACGATCAAACGCGATCCCCGCACTCGTCTTGTGGGAACTATACCCATGATCTACGTCTGGGATCAACTATGCGCAAATAAAAGAGAGCGGAAAAGATGGTAGAAGATTTGTTTTATATGTCGTTTCATGCTCCCTTCGGGAACGGGCGTCTTGTCTTCTGCCGCACTGGTAGTGCGACACCTGACACCGTTCCAGTGACGTCAGGTTGCCGAATGGGAGCTCAAACTCGTTCGCGACAGCTGCGTTGTCTTTCGTCTTTCTGTACGTGTTGACGATGCCGAGAACAAAAATGTCCGCCTTGACGGAGCGCCCTCCAGCTCACCGTGCCAACCGCGTTCTGCAACTGCCTTTCCCTTTCCCCCGCCAGATATCCACTTGACGCCCCGTTGTCAGTAGACAGGAGCCAGGAAAGAGCGACCGCCCGTCAGTAATCAGTGGGGCAGCTTGTCTCACGAAGGTCCGCTGCGGCGAAAAAGACGAAGCCGAAATAGCCCTGCCGATAGCCTGGCCTTGGCGAGACGGGGTGCAAGGAAAACTTGAGAAATCAGCCACAAACGACCAAATGAAAAAAAAAAAATCCGATGTCACTTGGAGTTATTGTGCGAATGGGAATTATAAAAGACCCTTCACACCTCTCACCCAGTAGCGTGATTTGCACTGGAATAATGAACATGACGTTTCACGTCATTTTCAAGTATTTTGGGTCTGGGAACAGCATTGAGAGTTGTACTTGATCCGCCTCCATTTGTTGATTGAAATGAGTGGACCAATTAATCGAAACGTTCGGAAGAAACAAAAGCGTCGCAATGCATTATGATGTAACCACCCTAGGACAGACGCATTTACAGAATGGCACACTTGTCCGAGTCAGCCCAGAAAGCGACCTCGCATATATGGAACGCGTACAACAAAAGTGTTAGTCAAAAGAATGCCAACGAAAAGGACCATCAGATGTGCAGGTGAAATACGAGCGAGAAATGCGAAAGCAACAAATTATCCAACTTCAGGCGTTTGGGGCTGATGCCACCATCTCGCTGAACTCATTGGAAATAAATTAAGTGAAATACTACGATAACTAGTCTTCCCGTCATGACCTTCATATTAAGAAAGGAGCCACCTCTATGCGTAACCAAATGTTTTGTCACTTATAACTTCTAAGTAGTTTTAATATTAATATTATCTCAAAATATGCACAAAACAGTCCAAGTGATCATACTTCTGGTCTGGATTTTACTAAAACGCTCCAGCGCCATCACAACAAAAACAAAGGGCTACACTACCTTCAGGGTGTGTTCATAATGAATTCCCTAAAAAATAAATAGCGCGTTATTTCTTGAAATGTAAGGTATTTGTAGCAAACGTTGCTCATTGACTGACGAGCGGGTGAATGCCTCTTATTATAAAAAAACGCGATATATCTAAATCGGGTGTATTTAAGCGATATATTCAAATCGTGCGCTTACCATAGTCAACAATACTTGTTTAGTTTGTGGGTGACTTTCTTGCATAACCTCTTTCAGTCCCAAAGTTATTTAAAAGAATTACTTAATATATTTTATTTACATAGACCTACTGTATTTTGGACATTGGTGATTTTGGCTCATATGTTTTTTTTTTTCCTTTTGTAGATATGAATTATTTTTTAATAATATATTTATTTATTACTTTGAGTTTGAACGATTCCAGCTACCAGAATATTCGAGGGTCGACTCAAACTCGTGCTTCGACATAAAAAAGAGACACTCAAAAGAAAAGTTCCATTTATGAAAGTGAAAAAAGCTGCATTTATTAAGCATGGTCTAGCGCAACAAATTATTCGAGCGACATATAAGTCACTGTGTTGATAGGTAGGCCTTGTCTCATGGTATACGTTCCAGCGACAGCCCTCACGTTCAGGTGGCTTACATCAGCATACAAACTCTCGTCAGGACCATCCGGAGGAAGCCGCACAACTCCCTTTCAACGTCAGTGGCCGGGATCCACGGTGGGCAGTTCATCAGACACTCTCTTCCGTTGCACTGGCTCAGTTGTTCGATGCACTTAATATGTTCACGCACGTCTTCATTGCAAAGACCGGGTTGCACAAACAAGTTTCGCAGCTCGTGGGGATCGTTGGCGAGGTTGTAGCTTTCCACAAAACCCTGCGAAAGATAAAGTTGTGGGTGAAGTGCATTTTGAGGTGATCGGGACCTTTCGGCGAGTTCGGTCAAGCAGACCGACGACGCTAAGCTCAAGGTATTTTGTTGCATTCTATTCATTTGTCTCGGAGGCATCGCATTACAACAGGGTAAAACACCGGGTGTTTACAAGAAAAGAGAAACCGCATCCTTCTCACCGCAAAAAATAAACTACGCATCACCGAAGGCCAATTCTGTGCCGACTTACAACTGTAGCAGTTGGAAGCAGATTCTAAAGTTTCAGATTTACCGTTACCTTATTCAAATGGTATAAGACATTTTCGAAAATTTTTGATAAGAAAATGGGGTTCGTCTCCGGTAGCGGACGCCATGAATTTCCACCACATAGAAAATGTTCTATTGGTTTCTGCAAGAGGGCGTATTTAGAAAAATTAATACGTTACGGTTTCTTAATTGATAATTAAATGGTTCATTCCTCAAAAGTAATTAAAAACTAAATTATACCGAACGTTATACGTTTTTCTAAATAGGCCATTTGGCAGAAACCAATAGCACATCAACCGTTTTACAGTGCAATGCGTATGTATGCCTTCAGGAGCGATTTTACCTACGTTTTAAGAAACAGCCTTTATATGCATACATAACAGTAGAAATACTAACGCAGACAACATGAGCTGGAACAGTCCTTCATGCTTCTCTGGCGTACTTGCCACTTTTTGAGAGAGCTGTAGTCCGAACTAGGAATGGAATGCAATGCGGAGTTGAGGTGCCTACTTCGTACTATTGGACAAATTGAAAGATAGTCGAGCCTTTAGAAACCGCAAACGCAGAAAAAGACCGGATCGGGTGTTTCAGCTTATATTGCTCGTGGGGATACAAGATAAGGCATTTAACAAACGTCAAATCAAGACAAGTATGAATACAGTAAAAATAGCACACAAAGCACATTGAAAAGCATACACAAATCTTTGTTAAGTACACAAAGACTTCAAGGAACAAATAGACAAAGCAACTCTTCACAACTCTGCTTGAACTACTAAAGGTTCGATGCACATACAACATGCACGCATTGGGTAGACTATTCCAGTGGTGTTTATATGAACAGATCAAGTGGAGAAAGCAAAAATAGGCTAGTATGATATTTTATGGGTTCAACTTAGTACAACATTACATAGGTTCAGCTTTGCATGGTGCCAGATGTACACCGCTTAGGTGCCCAGAAAGATATCCCCAACAATAAATCGTCGTAATAAATTCGATGAAATATTCATCAGCAAGCAATAGGCCCTTTCGAAAATTGCTCTTGGCAACAATGATCCGGTGCCTTGACGGCGCTCGAAAATGCGGCTGACCACTATGATCGGGCAAGGCGCTGCCGAAAGTGCAGCTGGCCACTATGATCAGGCAAGGCGAGACAAAGACAGTAACACATCGTCCAATCACAGTAAAGTCAGCAATATATCGAATAGCTATGCAGATTGTAAAAAGAAGAATGGAAGAATGGGCAGAAGGCAAGCAGATACTTTGAGAGCTCCAAAATGGTTTCAGAAGGGATAGAAGGCTGAAGGATAACGTATTCGTAATCACCCGGTACATAGAGATAGCAACGACAACGCAAAGGCCGTTATGGCTGGCATTTCTGGACTGGCCGTTGTGGCAGACTCGCTCCACACTCCCCCCCCCCCTTAAAGGGCAACTCCGCTCAATTCCGAAAATTTAAGGCTTACATGTGATTCCCTCTCACAAAGTACTACTAAACAGCTCTACGTCTTCGGATTCGCGAAATGTGGAATATTATTTGTGCAATCTTAATTTAAGCATCAGCTGATACCGAAACCGAAACTTCGGTCGCGTCCGGCAACATTGGTGTCGTGTCCTCAAGGTCATGGCCACGTCACGTCGAACCACGTGGTCTTGTGACGTTTGTGGGGGCGAGGTACAGGACACGCGACGCGGGCAGGTCAGGGCAGGTCGCTTTGCATGGCGTGGACGGCGATGGCCCGGAGGAGAGGGGGAAGGGGAGAACACGAAAGAGGAAAGGGAGGAGCGGAGAAACCGGACATGGGATAAACGCGCAGGGCAGCGCAAACTAGCGCATCCGCGTAGAGCCAACACCCGGGAGGAGAAACTCATGACGTCATCGTTCAATTTCGCTCTGAGAAGTAAAAACAAACAAAACGTGAGAATGACGTAGTCATGACTCTGGCGTAGTGGTTCAACGTTGGCCGCTCCAGCTCCGTCGCATTAACTGCGCTGACGATTGCGCCTCACGTCGCACGCTAGAGTTGGCAGATTTCGGCGACTTGGCTCATTCGAAAGTTTGCTGGCCAGTTTATTAAATAAATAGACGGAATTAGATCGTAATATTTGACATGGGGTCTTCCTATATGATACTGAAGAGGGCTGCATAGTTTTCTAAATATCAAGAATGAAGCGGAGTTGCCCTTTAAGCGTCTGGCATGTCGATGCCAGTGTTGTGGTGGTCGTCCTTGGGAGGGGGTCGTCGTCGAGGGTGTGGACGGCGGCGCTGTACGAGCGCTAGGGTGCGCTCCAGGTCGCGGTCGTCCTTGGTCGCCGTCCCGGCATCGCTGGCAGTTGCAGTTTCCGGTGCCTGTGGAACGTCTTGCCCACTGGCCGCGGTTCCGTGGGTAGGGCCTCGCCGGTTGCCGCTCTCGGTGACTGGGACCGCCACGTGTCCTGGGATCCTGGCGTCCAGATTGCCGGGATTGGTGGTGGCGTTGCCCGTGATCCATCTTCGTAGATCAGAACGAGCAATTGCCATGGGTTACTCTCATGTGTAACCCTGGCTCCAGATTGCATTAAAAAAAGATTAAGGATCTGGGGTGGGCACACAATCGCGCAATATTTCCCCCCTCAAAAAGGCGATCAGATCCGTGGGATGATATACGATCGAGGTACAACGCTCGAAACCCGAAAGAAAGAAGAAAAAAAAATAAGAAGAATCTTGTCCACCGCTCTACGACTTCTCTCTCAGCCGTCACCGACGTCGCAGGTTGTACCGCCTGTGTGGCGGCGAGGGGGGTCCGGGACTGGGCCGTCCTCGGCATTGGTCCGATCCTGCGGAGAACCATCTTCCGGGACGTGGAATTGTTTAAGGTCGGTGAGATGAGTTGGTCCTGTGGACTCACCACCGAGATGGTGAACTAGTGTGTATGTAGGCGGGGAAGCTTTTTCCTACACGAAATGGACCATCCCACCTGTTGGCCAGTGAGGCCGTGAAGCCTTTTGCTGCGTCACTCAGGGGGTGAGTGCGCCGGAGCACCAAGTCTCCCACCTCGAACTGCAGGTCTCTGCGTCCCTGGTTGTACTGGTCGGATTGCTGCAGTCTGGCAACGTCAAGGTTCTCCCGGGCTTCCTTGAGGTTGACAGTGAAACGCTTTCGCAGGTCGCCTGCGAACTTTGTGTAGTTGCGGTACTGTGCCCTGGGCTCTGTCGAACGGAGAGTGTTAGTGAGAGGAAAGGCAAGCTCTCTGCCAAAATTGAGCTGGGCAGGGGTGAGCCCGGTTGACCGGTTAACCGTGGTGTGGGTGGCGAAGGCCATTTCTGGAAGCACGACGATGGGTTGTGCCAACAAGTGACTGCCTGGCTGGCAGCGTCCAGCCCAGTCAACACCAAGGGTGATGAACAGTTCGACTCTTACTTACTGAGCAGTGACGGACTCCTGTTGCGCTACATCCCTCAGGCTGATGATGATCTGAGCAGTTCTCTGTTTCGAACAGTGATACCTCGGAAGTTACGTAACTCCTTCATCAGATACATGCACAGCTCTGCCTTAGCCGGACACAGCAGTGGGAGCAAAACTTACGATAAGTTGTCCCAGATTGCGACGTGGCCCGGCATGCGGCAAGATGTACTGAGGTATGCGCGTAGTTGCCCGTCATGCCAGAAAGCGAAGCCACGTGGTGGTCAACCCCCAGGTTTCATGCAACCGATCGCAAGCCAGAGCCCTTGGCAGATCTGTTGCTGTGACGTCATGGGTCCATTTCCACGTAGCCCACGCGGAAACCAGTACTTGTTCGTAGTAACAGACCATTTCACCAAATGGGTGGAGCTGTTCCCTTTACGAAAGTTGGACTCGCAGAAAATATGGGACTGCCTACTCCATGTTTTCGCGCGTTTTGGTTTCCCGGCAAGCCTAATTTCGGACAATGCGTCGTATTTTACGAGCAAAGTGTTCGTCGATGCATGTGCGGTTCTGGGAATTGAACATAAGCGGACTTCGCCGTATCATCCACAGGCAAATATAACCGAAAGGGTAAATCGAAACCTTAAAATGATGCTTGTTGCGCACACGGAGCGTCACAAAGACTGGGATGCGAAGCTTCCAGAAATGGCCTTCGCCACCCACACCACGGTTAACCGGTCAACCGGGCTCAACCCTGCCCAGCTCAATTTTGGCAGAGAGCTTGCCTTTCCTCTCACTAACACTCTCCGTTCGACAGAGCCCAGGGCACAGGACCGCAACTACACAAAGTTCGCAGGCGACCTGCGAAAGCGTTTCACTGTCAACCTCAAGGAAGCCCGGGAGAACCTTGACGTTGCCAGACTGCAGCAATCCGACCAGTACAACCAGGGACGCAGAGACCTGCAGTTCGAGGTGGGAGACTTGGTGCTCCGGCACACTCACCCCCTGAGTGACGCAGCAAAAGGCTTCACGGCCTCACTGGCCAGCAGGTGGGATGGTCCATTTCGTGTAGGCAAAAAGCTTTCCCCGCTTACATACACACTAGTTCACCATCTCGGTGGTGAGTCCACAGGACCAACTCACGTCACCGACCTTAAACAATTCCACGTCCCGGAAGATGGTTCTCCGCAGGATCGGACCGATGCCGAGGACGGCCCAGTCCCGGACCCCCCTCGCCGCCACACAGGTGGTACAACCTGCGACGTCGGTGACGGCTGAGAGAGAAGTCGTAGAGCGGTGGACAAGATTCTTCTTATTTGTTTTTTCTTCTTTCTTTCGGGTTTCGAGCGTTGTACCTCGATCGTATATCATCCCACGGATCTGATCGCCTTTTTGAGGGGGAAATATTGCGCGATTGTGTGCCCACCCCAGATCCTTAATCTTTTTTTATGCAATCTGGAGCCAGGGGTTACACATGAGAGTAACCCATGGCAATTGCTCGTTCTGATCTACGAAGATGGATCACGGGCAACGCCACCACCAATCCCGGCAATCTGGACGCCAGGATCCCAGGACACGTGGCGGTCCCAGTCACCGAGAGCGGCAACCGGCGAGGCCCTACCCACGGAACCGCGGCCAGTGGGCAAGACGTTCCACAGGCACCGGAAACTGCAACTGCCAGCGATGCCGGGACGGCGACCAAGGACGACCGCGACCTGGAGCGCACCCTAGCGCTCGTACAGCGCCGCCGTCCACACCCTCGACGACGACCCCTTCCCAAGGACGACCACCACAACACTGGCATCGACATGCCAGACGCTTAAGGGGGGGGAAGTGTGGGAGCGAGTCTGCCACCACGGCCAGAGGCCGCTGCCGACCGCCCAAAACTGGACAGCATCCGATGCGCGCAACAGCGCACGTAGGACAGGGGCAGAAGCCTATAAAAGAAGGCACACGCCCACAGAACGGGGAGACGAACCGTGGTCACGGAGGCGTGCAGTTTGAAAGCTCCGGCAATGTTTTACGTTGATACTAACAACCCATTCCTGTTACTCTAATAAATGTAGTTTCTCGTTATGGAAACCCCGGCTTCGTGTTGTTCCTCCGGGATGGGCATGCAGCAAGGCAACCCTACGACAACCTTTAATAAATACGAAATTGTGAGGGGTATGGAAAGGAGTAATGGTGCCAGGACTGACCTTTTGCAATGAAGTCTTGTGTATAAAATCTGAAGAACAGTCAAGCTTAGAGGTAAGGCAAAGAAATGTAGACAGGTAAGATTCAGGCGCACATGGAAACACGCCAAATGAAGTGGTACCGGAGGATATGGAGTGGGCATCCTTTGAGAGCAGTGAGGCAACGAGTAAAGTTTGACCAAAGGCTAACTAGTATAGAGCAGATGAGGTGGGCAGCTAAGGTATATAAGTTCCTATACATGCAAAGCTTGAACACAAATTGAACGAAACGGACTCGAAAGCGCGGAAACAATTTTTACAAGCGGACAACGAAACGAAGTTAGTAGAAAACAGAGTTAAGGATGCAGATAGAGAGATAGATATGGGAAGGAAGTATGCAGTTGAAATCAACTTTAGCTATGTTTAGGTTACAAAACAGGAAATAAGGAAAGAAACTTTGTCTGATAATTCCCGGAGGAGCTCTTTACTGTTTGAGGCCAGAACTGGGGTACTAAGAACGAAGAATTATAGGGAGAAATTCAAAGGTATAAATACAGTTTGTTGCATATGTGGAATGGAGATCGAAACTATAAAAATGCCTGGTTTTGAGGTGCAAGAGGCTTAAGCCTGCCCTCCTGAGGGGAGAACAGGCGTAAAGGGGGCCCTGCTGGGTTTCAGTGGAGAAGATGGAAGGGTGTATTATAAAAGGGTCGAGGTAGTGAAAAGGAGGTTAGAGCATTGGGGAAGGAGACTTGGAAAAACTGATATTGGTAAATGCAACTAGCACAGCTGGAGACAGGGAGGACAGAGGAAAATTGTGACTCTTTCTCCTGTGGCTCCAGCCCAAAATCTCAACCCTGCCTCTCAGTGGGTCTGGGTTTTGGAAAGAACCCCAACAAGGTTGACCGGAGGAAAATTGGTGGCTCCCCCGCCGGGGGAAGAAGGCGGGGGTGTTTTCCTTTTTATTTTGTATTTGCCCAATCCCCCCAAAGGTCAGCCTGGTGGTTCATTCCCCTGGCCCGGTGACAGTTGCAGGGATGAAAAGGAAAAGAAATTTGGTATATAAATGGGGAAGGAAAGCATTTTCTCAGGTTAGGTAGAGCAAGCTACCACCCGTTACAAAGGGCATAGCCAATATCATCCATCCATCCATCCGGCCATTATCTGGTATGCGCCCGCGATCGCGAGCACCAGCGTCGCTGGTCCCGATTCGGCTATCGCGGACCAGGAGCTTGGTTGACATTCCAAATTGGTACACTTCGGATAAAGTAAATGACAACTACGTCAACCGCAAGACAAGCAACCAAAACCGAAGGCGCAGTTCAAGTTTGTAAATGAATGTATCGTTGAGGCATTTTCGCACGAAACGGCGACTTTGTTTTCGCGGCGTCGTTCTTATATCGGCGATTGTCGCATTTTTGTTGGCGACGCTGTCCACATCGGCGATGGAGTCGCTTGTTGCGTCTTCGTTCGCGATGAGGTTTACATCGAGGATTGAGTTACTTGTCACGCCATCGCTGCGGACGTTGCCCACGATCGCTTCCCTTTCGTGT
Source organism: Ixodes ricinus (assembly GCA_037355805.1). NCBI lineage: Eukaryota > Metazoa > Arthropoda > Arachnida > Ixodida > Ixodidae > Ixodes > Ixodes ricinus. The sequence continues at coordinate 12,952 of JAZHYW010028802.1, read as the reverse complement.
CTTCGGCAGCAGCAGTATAGAGAACGCTTGCTTCGGCGGCAGTGGTCGTCTTCAACACAACACTCCCTCCTCTTAGGCCTTTCGGCAAAGTTGAAAGCAAATACTATTAACTTTATGCTCGCGGCCTCGATATCTCGCAAATATTACGAAGTGTGGGTTACGCGAATATTTGGCGGCCACAATGTTTCGCAATTTGGAGGTACGCTTAGTATATCCCATTACCACAGAGTAATCTATTTGCGTGACCCATTTTGAGCGACATTTTTAAGTCCCGAAATTCGCGAAAAGTAGGTCCTTGCAAAAATGAAGTCGTTTACAGTGTTCTTGGAACAACTTGTTGAATCAAGAAGCGGCGGCTACCAGAAACGTTCGAGAGGTAGCCAGCCCTACTGAACTGCTTCAGCCTATAGCCTTGTATATTTCGTGTTATTATGTTCGTGCTATCAATCGGGAAGAAAATAATGGTACACGTGGAAGAAGACAGTACCCACATTTTTAAATAGCTCATACGCCAAGCGCGAATAAAGTATCCTCAGCGAAAGATATGTGCCTGTGCTCGTAGCTATAGACGCTTTACACACGCGCCAGAATACAGCCGCCATGGCTGACCTTCTCGTGTTTTACCGAGATACCGAGCCACTGAAATTGGTGTGGACAAGCCTCCATAAAGGCCAATGCTGAGGAGAAAGACAGAATAAAATCTAGGATGGCAATAACCTGGCTTGCTATGGTAATAATGAAATGAAGTAAACGTAATAAGGGGAAACCAAAACTGAAGGTCAGTTATGGCGGCGCCCATGCACAGCTGCTGCAAAGCGTGTATAGCTGAGTTCGCATGAATACGATCATAGCGCATCGAATCGAGCAGGGACTAATCGCACGCAGCCTGTCTTCCTACCTCTTCTTCTAGCTATATGCTACGAATCAAAATTGTCAAATCTCAGCTCAATGCGCCATTTTCGCATTCATGTTAATAGAGCCCATGTAAACGCAGCCCCTGATAGTTATTTTTACTGCGCGAGCTGTCACAGTGAATCCTCGTGCACGCGCACATATCCTGACTTAGTTTGAGCGTAGGAAAGGCGCATTGAAGGAATTGTGGTTTATATTGATCCACTTTTTCTTGACAGCTGTATTTTTGCAGCAAAAGAGTACATCTTTTTCTTTTTGGGTGATTATCATTCACACCTTTTGTGCTCGCACAGTGCTGCACATCAATAAAAATCAGCAGAACCCATCCTTTGGGAATGATTATCTACGTTAATGCGAATAGCATCAAACGGTGCGGAGTTATGCGCGTTCGTCAGGTGGCCGGCACACTCTAGATACGCCAGCCCACTCTTGAGGCGATTCTAAATTTGTTGACACTTTCACAGCCCTGCGCACGATCTCCGCAGCCCAGCACGTGCGTTTGTGTCACTTAGGAAGGCGAGCAAAGCACGCGCCATACGCACAAACACTCAAAATGGTACCGACCAGACTTTCTGGCGTCTCAGCTAGTCTCAACCAACGGTACTCTAAACGGTTGTTTATATCTTTACCATAGGACGCGCTTTACAGCGCTGTCACAGCTACCGGTGCGCGCGCGTTCCATGCACGAGGGCTCATTCCGCTCTCGTGAGGCTGAGCTACGCTACATCACCCTCTCCCGAGCGCGGGAGAGGGTGAGCTAGAGGGAGAGTGCTGAGCCTCACGAGAGGGTGAGCTAGCCCTCGTGCATGGAACGCGGCGTACTGTGACAGCGCTGAAGGCGTCTATGGTAAAGATATAAACAAGTGTTTAGAGTGCGTTGAATGACTGCCTTCATAGCTGATTCTGCTTCCGGTGTTCGCACTGTACGGTCGCATAATCATGCTCTCCTCAGGAGCGGCGAAAACGGCCCCGGGCGGCCGCGGTTCTTTTGTTGTCGAGGACGCGTCCTCGTCCAGCGAGTACAAGGTGGTCCTTCCACCTATGCCTACAGGATCTACGTGTTTAAACTCTGTGCTCCTGCACTGCGACCTAAAGGGTCGCCCGTACCGGATTGAGGACTTCCGAGAGGAACTCAAACGTATTGCCGTCTTGAACGACATCGTAGCGCTCGGCGCTTTTCAGATGAACCATGTGTGGCTAGCGACGCTTCGTACTTCGGAGGCCAAGGAACGCCTGGTGAGCAGCAAGGAGCTCGTCGTGAAGAACCTGCGCTGCGTCATCATCGACCCGAGCACAACCGAGGTACGTGTGCGTTTGCACTGGGTTCCTTATCACGTTCACGACGACGCCGTCCGCAGACTTTTAGAACCGTACGGCAAGGTGATTGAAGTCGGCCGGGAGATGTGGCGAGTCGAGGGGTTCCAAGGAATCGAATCAACGACGCGTTTTGTTCGCATGACGCTGAAGAGTGGCCTCACCCCTGACGACATGCCTCACCAGCTGCGGCTTCACGGCGCGAACACCCTCATTATCATACCAGGCAGAGTGCCCGTATGCCTGCGATGCAAGCGTGCCGGGCATATCAGACGGGAGTGTCGTGTGCCGAAGTGCTCACAGTGTTTCCGCTTCGGCCACGATAAAGAAGAATGTATGAAGACGTACGCTGGCGTCACCGAGGTACAGGGGCTGGAGGAGCATACGGCGTTCACGATGGACACTGAAGAGGCCGAGAAAGCTGCGCGTGGTTCGGGGTTCGACGCCCTACCGTCTACAGAGCAACAAGGGAAGCCTGCCGGGGATGACGGTTCCGGGGAAGGCGCCGTGGAGACAAAACAGGACACGTCAGCCCCTCACGTTCCGGAGCCTGTTTCCGGTCCCCCGGCTTCAGCCCCGACATCGCCTGAGGGCTCCGAGACCCCCACGGCCCGTCCTTCAACGACCGAAACGACTTCCGAGCGCCACGACGACATGGACGAAACCACCGACTCTACCAAGCGCGGCCTCGAGGATACGCCCCCGAAGGCTGACACGACGCTCACCCCTAACCCTTGGTGGGGGTTCGAGAAGAACAAGCGGGGCCGTTTCAAGGCGGTGCTGAACGCACCCCGGAGGACCGGCGACGCCGCGACTCCGAGTAAGGCGGCAACGCCTGGTTTCCAGAACTGGTGGAAGAGCGACAAGGCAAGCGCTGCATCATAGCCTTCATGATTTGTACGCTCAATTCGGCCATTTCGGTTGCAACGCTAAACGTTCGAGGTTTTAACTCGCGCAAGAAGCAATACCAGGTGCAGCGCCTGTTGCAGACACAGAAACCCGATTTCTTAGCGTTGCAGGAAACCGAGATGGCCGAGGAGGAGCAGGTGTTTAGCGCAGTACAGCCTTATTTACACTCGTATGAGGTTTGTGTCACTCCCGCTGTCGGGGTCTCGGGCGGTTGTTTTTTGTTTTTGAAGAAGTCGTTGCCCTTGTCGGAGTTGGCGGTTACAACCGACACGGAGGGACGGTTTATTATGTGCGATTTTGTTTTTTCGACAGTCCCCTGGCGGCTTATCTGCGTATATGCCCCCAGTACAGTGAGAGAGCGTGTTTCCTTTTTTTCTGGCTTGGGCCGATTTGTAGACTGCGATAGAACAGTCATGCTGTGTGGCGATTTTAACTGTGTTGTTCGAGCGATTGATAGAACGCCTATCAGGCAACGCACCGGCAGAGATATTACCGTTCTTAGCAATCTGCTCGAGGACTACGACTTGATAGACGCTGGAACTGTGCGAAATGAAACCTCCGAGATGCATTTCACACATTTCCAGGCGTCATCGCATGCGCGGCTAGACAGAATTTACGTTTCGGCGACACTGGCAACCATTCTAACAAAGTATCGGGTCATGCCGTTGTTTTTTTCTGATCACTGCTTGGTGTCGACAACGGTTGGCGGAAGAGCACTGCCAAGGGTGCGCTTTGATTGGAATATGCCCTGTAAAAGTCTTGCAGTGCAATTTTGATGTTATGTGACTTGTGATACTCACCTTTGCAATAAAGAAAAAAAAAAACTGCCTTCATAGCTCTGTGGTTAGCGCGTCTGCCTGCTGATCAAAGGGTCAACGGTTCGAATCCCAGCCGGCGCCGGTCTTTTTTATTTATTTATCGACCCGCGGCGTAAGAGGTTAGATAGCCAGATAGATAGATAGATAGATAGATAGATAGATACATAGACGAAAAGTGCGTGAAGTATCCAAAGAATGCTATTCGCATTAATATTCGCGTTAAAACGCATCTGGGAAGGCGCTGCGCGGCCACTACAGAATCCCGGCCTTTGCGACCGTATACCAGATGATGGCGGCCGCGTCCCCGCCGGAGCGGCGCACGTTACCACTCCCAGCGAGTGTGCATAGTTTGGAATCGGTGCCGCTAGATTGCGGCATTGCTAAAATTATCTATATTACTTCGAACCTTCAGTGAGCTACGCGCTCGCTGATATCGACCATTCTTGGGTCATATGATTCCCGAGCTTTCGCTAAGAAAATATGCTCCTCTCCAACGAATGCACGAGCGGTCATCAAGCTAGATGCTTGTGCCGCGAGCTTACACGAGAAGAAACCGAGCGAAATCGGATTAGACGAGAGCGGGTACGGACGTATGAGGGCCGAGCTCTGAATGGAAGGATTAGTGGGTAGACGAAGTGATAGCTGCCTTTCTCTTCGCTGTTTCCCTACTATTGGAGCGAACAAGAGCGTCGTCTGCTCACCGCAGAGTGTCTCGCGTTCGAACAGTGTGTAAAGACAAAGACGGGTCTTCATTTGGCAGCAGCTGCGGCAGTTGACAGCTGTGCTTACCCTATAGCTCTTAAATGTATACTTCAACGAAATTTGAAATATACCTGTCGTGGTCAAAAATAGGTTGAATAGGATCCACAATATCCGTAAATGACAATCGCACGTTTGTATTTTGAGCCTGGTGGCTGTATTTTTCGTTATGAACGGCCCACTCTGGCAAGCGCTCGGAGGAACAGCCAGCGGAGACCACGTGACATCCGGCGCAATCGTGACGTAGTTCGTCTAGGGACGAGCAAAGCTACGGCGAGGCTGACGTCGAGAGGATGGCCTAGTCATTCCAGCCACCAAAGCGGCTGCTTTTGTAAGAAGTTTGAGTGACGGGTTAATCTTCTATGTCCGTGTAGAGGGACAATAGCGACTTCTGGAACACACAAAGGGATTCTCGAGAAGAGAGGAGTTCTTCCTTCCCCTCTTCTCTCGTCGTGGCCGGAGGCGAGACACTCACCGTCACTAGCTGTCAAGGTTCCTAGACGGGCATTACAAACGAGGCGTTAGCGACATCCGCCAGATGCTCTTTGCTAATCGTTTATTCATTTTAAAATTCCTTTTCGTGACCTTTTTTAACAAGATATTGCTGTGTTCGATGTGATACTGCTCTTTTGAACATATATAGACCAAAAAATTAGGCATGGGCGAATAGAGGATTTTGGGTCCGAATCGAATTCGAAGCGAATAGTGATTTTGGCCGAATAATTTCGAATCGAATAGTTCGAATAGTACAAGCAACAAATACCACAAGATATGTTTAAACTATAGTTTTATATTTGCCATTATTTGGTATTAGAAGTACTGTAATTGTTAATTTCAAGTGTATTGAGTTCGAGAGCATTAAATGGTCAAAATGGTCGGAAGCTTGCACCACCTGGCCGGAAATCCAAGCCAGAGTAAGTCAAACACGTTAATATCGAACTCGCAAAAAAACGTCTATCAGTTCGGTATAGCGGGTAATTCGATATAAAAGTTTTAATGAATTTGACTCTCAAAAATTACATTCTGCTGAAATATTACACAATGAAGTAGTCTTGCATCTTCTGCTGCTTTTTCTTCATTGCATCCGCGATAACGATGTTTTTCTACGCTATCGACGGACTCCAAAATGCTGAGGCCGCTGCCCTTTATAATCGCGCATTAGCGCCGAACTATGCCGAGAGCACGGAGCACGTCCGAGCAGGACCATTTTCTCCTGCAAAGCGCCGTTTTGCTCTGCAAGTTGGCTTTCCCCAACGACCGGCGGCTGCGTTGGGGAAAGCCAGCTAGCAGAGCAAGCTGTCTTTCTTTTCTTCCGGGCGGCCGCGTCAACCACCCGGGAAAAAAAAAATTCTCTTTTGCGGACAGAGCGGGGAGAGGGAGCACGGAGCACCCTCTCTCCGCAAAAGATATTTTTCTTTTCTTCCGAACGGTCGACGCGGCCGCCCGAAAAAAAAAAAAAAGCCAGCGTGCTTTGGAAGCTGGTTTTCCCCCAATGCGGCCGCTCGCGTTGGGGGAAAGCCAGCTTGCAGAGCAAAATGGCGCTCTTGGCAGTTCGATTTATCGGCAGCGGCTGCTATTTTTGTTCGATGTAACCATAGTTTTTGCTCTATATTATCACTGTAACATTACTGTGCACAAACATTGTTCGATATAAGGAATAATTCGATGTAAACGGGCTCGATATAGTCGGGTCTGACTGTATTTAAAAAGGTCGAATAATTCGATTTTGTCGAATAATTCGATTTTGACGAATAATTCGATTTTCTCGAATACTTAAATTCGATTCGAAGCGAATGCCGAATAGAACAGAATTCGATTGGCTATTCGTAATAACCGAATATTCGCCCATCCCTACAAAAAATAAGTGCCGAAATTTCGTTTTAGTATTCCTATAACACAGGTTGGTGCATTAGCTCCTTGCTGTAAATCTTTTATCTTCTTGTTTTCCCACTACTGCTGCCACAGTGAAAGTACGTGTCTGTTGTCGAAATGCATACCGTAATCGCAAAATTTCTAAAGGAATTCAGGCAAGAAATGCGTGACATAACGGGGATAATGGAAAAAGCACATAAGAGAGAGTAGAAAGGCCCGAAGAGCTCAATCGACTTCGTAAATGAGCAGTTTGATGAAATGTCAAAACGATGTGGAAAGCTCAAAAGATAAAAGGCAGTACAAAAAAGAATACAGAAAAAAATAAAGCGCTGGGTTTTCTACTGAAACGCTGCACTTTCTGAGACATGCGCATCGCTCAAGAAATAAGTGGCTAGCTCAGAGCTCAGACTAAATGACCTTCAACAATATTCAAGGAGCCGGAATATTGAAATCAATTGCCTTCCACTTGCTAAAAACAAAAAAACATTCACCAATAAAAAAAGCAAAAAAACACGGCGTTGTTGTTAGCGAACAAGTCGCTGAGACTGACATCGACGCTTATCACCACGTTCCTGAGGAAAGACGGAGGATGCCCGAACACTGTTGTGCGATTTCAGTCGCGAGCAAAACGGGACGTGTTCATTGAAGAAAGCTCGCAAGAAACGATTTGCACCTCTGACCTAGGGCTCCTCTCAGGCCGTTTTCCTGTGTTCGTAAATTATCATCTATACCCGGTACTCAAGAAACTGCTCGGTCAGACTATCGCAGGAAAGACGGAAAAACACTGGAAATTCGTTTGGTCGAGGAAAGGCAAAGTCTTTGCGAGGAAAACACACACATCGCGAGTGCTTCGTATTTCTTGCACTCAGGACTTGGATAAGATTGAATAGATTCTGACCTCAAATATCGTCCTGGATGCACTGAAGGAATATGACTGTTACTCTGCTATCACCATCTAACGTAACTTATCTATTTCGAACTAAGAAAAAGTGTATATCTTTTTTTTTTAGTTTGAATACACAGTTTGCTCGCAACAGGGACGATGACTTGCAGGGACTGTTTTCTTGTTTTGGGTTTTCTTTTGACGTTGTAATGTTGTCCGAGACGTAATATCAGCAGGACAATGAAGTTTGTAAAGTACCTGGTTACCCTACCCAGCACCTGAATCGCTCTGTCAAGAAAGGGGGTGGTGTATTACTGTTGATAAATAATACTTTATACTTCGACGTAGTTCAGGATTTCACCAAAATAACAGATGATTTTGAAATCCTGTCACTTCCGATCGAAATGTATTTGCTTTATTACACCGCCCTTGCCCTTGCACTTCCCTTCCCCTCCCCTCCCCTCCCCTCCCCCCTCCCTCCCCCCTCCCCTCCCTCCCCCCCCCCCCCCCCCCGCAGAACTAGTATCTACCTTGCGTTTCTTAATAAATTCTTAAGTAAAGTAAATAAAAATAACTTCAATTTGGTCTTAGGCGGCGATGTCAATATTAACCTGTTAGTCCCGACAACATCACAGTGTGAACTGGTAAGACTATTAGAATCCAAATGCTTGCATTAACACCATCACTGTGCCCACTCGCATTCAGAATTGTTCTGCACAGCTGCTTGACGTTTAGTCACAAATATAGATGCTCAAAAACTTCGCTCCGGTGATAAGGTGCTGACGTCAGTGATCGCCTGCCCATCTTTCTGATAACGCATCAGGATGCAAAAACAAAATCATCTAAACAAATGCATACTGTTGTATTTCAGAACATCAATCCACCTAGATTAGAAAAAATTCACAACGAGCTCTCTCAAATTAGCTGAGAAATAATAAATGGCAAGACTAATCCCAACGACGCCTACGACACGTTTTTCTCTTGATTTAAATCAACTTACATAAAGTGCTTTCACTACAAAATGCCACGAAATAAAAAGGCACGAAAACCTCAGATAACATATAAGTCGTTAAAACTTTAAAAAAAGTATATTTTCAAACGATTCTTAGAGACAAGTTCGCATGATCTACATGCATTTAAAGTGTTTTAAAATAAAGTAACCAGTTTTCTTAAACACGCTGAAAGGACTTATCTTGATAGCCTTTTCAAGGCTGAAATAGTGAAACGATGTGACGTTATGTAGAAAAGACTGAATACAGCACTTGGTCGTGGGCAGCAGCATACCTAATGTGTCCAAGAACTTATAAGAAATGGTCGGCCAACATCAGGAACGCTGCTAGCTGACTCTTTCAATAACTTTTTGTGTAACTGGCAAACGGCACACATAATCCACGCAGTCTTGAATATTTAAAATCCGGAAACCTTGAAAGCACATTTTTAGGGCTGGATAAATTTATCGCATATTCATTTCCGGGTAACTGTTGTGATACCGATGAGTTACAAATTTGCCCATTTAAACACGCCTTAGATGTATTTTGTCCTCCTCTTGAGCATGTGTATGAAATTTTTATTATACATGGCGTATTTCCAAAACTTGTGCAGTTAGCTAAGGTGAGCGTTTTATTTAAAGTAGCCGAGAAAAATTATTTATCTGAGTACAGACCGGTATCAATTCTCCCAGTTTTCTCAAAGTGCCTCGGAAAAATTATCAATGATAGAAGGATTTCATTTTGTGAAAAACGTAGCATATTAACGAACCCTCAGTTCGGTTTTAGAAAGGATCGTTCAACAGAGTCAGAACTTCTGGCACAAAAATAAATTATTATTTATGGGATTGAACACAAATTACTAACACTAGGGATCTTTGTAGACTTCTCTAAGTCATTCGATAGAATAAACCACGATACCCTAATAAAAAAACTTGAAATTTATGGTTTTCGGAAATATTTTTAGATTTATTAAAACGTTATCTTGAGTTTCGCTGCCAGAAAGTTGTTATGAACAATAAAATGTCCGCCATTAAACCAATTCATTCTGGGTACCCCAAGGTAGCATATTTAAACCGTTGTTGTTTAACACTTATATTAACGGCAGAATGAACCTGGAAATAATACCCAATTTGTTATTTACGCGGACGAAACTACCTTATTTTTTAAATTCTACCAATACTAAAACAAAACAGAAAATGCGAATAATGTTCTGCGTAAACTAGACAAATGAAGCGTTTTCAATTCCCCAACCATCAACATATCTAAAACAAAGGCTGTGATTTTCAGGCAAAAAAATCAGAAAGAAAATATTGAAATCAACCTTACGATTTGAACCTCAAGCGTGGATATTATGCCTTCAGCAAAAAGCTTAGGAGTTTTCTTCGAAGAACACTTAGTTAGGAATATGCATACTGAGATGGTTGCAATTAAACTTGCACGCGTAGTTGTTCTGACAAGGCTGCGTTTCTTTCTGCCAACTAATATAAAATTGCTTATTTACAACTCACTTTTTCTTTTCGAACCTCTACTACTGTCACTTAGTTTGGGGGAACACAATCATGACAAACGTTTCTAAACTATTCTTACTATATAAAAAGTCCGTTATCTCTATCTCTGGTTCAACCTACGATGCTCGTACAGAACCACTTGTTAAGTCTTAATGTATGTGCTGTTTAGTTCTTATATAATTAATTACTGCTCAAGAGATACTATGTCGGAAATAACAACAACAAAATAACAATATCATTAAACAGTCATAAATTAACAAGAAACACAAACAGCTACAACACACGTCGCAATGAAATATAGAACGTACTGTACCTTTTGCACGAGCAAACTACGGAACTCGTTCGCTTCTTCACACGTTGCCATCTTTACTCAATTCGCATACTGATTAGACAGCAAGTGTATTTTCGTCTGTTACTCCTTCGCCTTATGCGATTTTATATTTGCTTAAGTGTAATATTGGCTCAATGTATGTTAGCTGTTGTATAGATTGTATAGATTGTGAATTTTTTTCTTCCTTATTGTATAGCACTTCTGTTGCTGACCTGAAGGGGCATAGACCTAGTCAAGCCGCACTCCAGTGGCTTTTCGTCTGTGCTCCCGAAATCATCATTGTACGATGTGGTGTCGAAAAAATTCGATTTGATTTGACTTCATTATTTGAAGCATATAATGGAGTAAACGTAGAGATGGATGCTTGCTGAGACGACGACTTGCCCCTGATTTGTTATAGACACGTAGTTTTATTTTAGTATAGTGTCCTCTAATTCAGTAGAACGCGTCACAATAAAAAAAAGAAACAGAAAAAAACAAAGGGCTTTGTGGGAGATAGGGTAAGAAATAGTTTTATTTTACTTCCGAAATTTTGTGCCGAAAATAAGGTTTTAGGTTTATTTCACTGTTGCGCTACTTCTATTTTGACCCACTAGAAACAAATTCACGCTAGTCAAATTTTACTCTAAAACCATATCATGATCCCTTTAAGGGGAGACAAATTATATACACGTCGAAGCACGTGTAGCTCAATAAAAAATGTGCCAAATTGCAAACTGCACAACTCTGACTCACCTCGTTGTCATGAAAGATACAGAACTTTGAGTTGGCTGTGGGGGCGATGTATCTTGTGCACAGGAAAGTGTTGTTCCAGGCGTCCTCGCATTCGCACTGAACTTGCGGATCACAACTCTGTGCAAGAACGAGCAGCCGTTGATGCACTTAAGACACCCCCTTGCCATCCGCTACATTTCTTTGCCCGGACACCTATTGGATAAACCAATGTTTCGCCCCTTGAAACGGCCTTTTTCGGGGTAGCGTTTGCGCATGAGTACACTCTCTATTCTCGTTCCACTTATTTTTCGGTAATAATCCGATTTTATGAAAAGTTTTGCTGAATAGAGTAAAGACGTCTGTGAACAGAATCACACACTTGCGATTCCTTAGGACCGGGTGCCCTAAAACCTCGTAAAATCTCCTACGACGACTGGCGGCCTCAATCAGGTAGCGGTGGAACACTTTCAGTGTCTCCATATCTTTTTCCTGTTTTTTGCGCGTATCGCTATTTTTTTCTTGGCATGAAAACTTTTGGCAATGTTATAAACGACCATTTTTAATAAATAGTATGTTCAGTGCTCCCCAAACTTAACGCCGCCAAAGGGTACCCAAACACTGAGCTCGTGTCGGCTACTTACTGTTAGATTTGTCACCACAAAGTTTGGGACGCCTTCTCAAGATGAGGTCGAAATCGGGACCCCGAACATTCTTCAGATAATTCAATCGGCCGCTGCAGGGACTGTTAGAAACGGCAAATGCCGTGGCGACGTTAAGTTTGAGGCGCACTATACATCTGGGCCGGCTTGCTAGAACAGCGTCTCAGCTGAGACTGGGTGAAAGAAAGCACTGCGAAGGCTGGGGCGCGCGAGCGTCTAGAGACGCAGCTTGAGTCCCGCTCAGCTCAGTGCGCTGGCTTTGGCAGTGCTTTCTTTCACCCAGTCTCAGCTGAGACGCTGCTTCTAGCAAGCCGGCCCTGATATCGCAAATACTGCAAAAATCTTCGTTCTAGCGTAATGAAATTACAGAGTAACCTCATGAATTGTGCCAGCGTGCCAGCGTGATATCTCGTCCTATGAAGGTTTAGGAGGTTTTAAGGCACAAGGTCCTAAGGACAGACAAGTGTGTGAACGCTTTTTTACAAGGAACCATGTTCCACTTGTGTATGTGGAACAGTATTTCAGATGGTGGCAGAAACTTCGTAGTCTATACAGATCAGTGTTTCGGATAATCAATAAGTGTAAACCCTACATGTGAAAAAGGCACTCTCTGAAAGCTTTAGCTGAAAAATATTGTCACTTATGTGGAACCCAATATGTATAACGCAAAGTAGGTGAAAGTACAATTCACGTAGCAGTTACCTGTTTCAGCTAAGCCGAAAAAAAAACATACATGAAGCAAAGAGAACTGGCGTTTCACATATAATCCCCATTTGACATAAAAATGTGAGTTGCTTCATAAAGAATAAGTGGAACCTACATTTAGTTAAGTATTACTAAAATCTTTAAAAAATGCTGGAAATTATGTTTAACCGAATTAAGAGTGTAGTGGCGCAGACGCGGCTATCCGACATTTTTGATGGCGCAAGGAGGACAATATCCGCAGCACAACAGCGTGGAGCTGGGGCAGGGCTAGCGTTTTAATCAGAACAACACCGCAATTCTATTTCGCCTTCGCTTACGAGAATTGTACAAGCGTAAAAGCCGGTGGAAGTCCTTTAGGAGGCAATCAGAACTGCTCAGTCAGCAGTCGCCCAGTCAGCAGTCTTGTCAAAACCGCTCCTTGCTTTGCCTATAGATAACGCCGAACACTGGCGGAAGGGGTCTGTTTTCACGATTAATAATGCAACCAAATTAAGAGCATCGACCAGATGTGCAAAAAGAATGCGTCTGGTTTTCAAAATTTTATTTAGGTCACAAGATCCATGATTAAAACCATGCTTC
>JAZHYW010028801.1:0-18164 GCA_037355805.1 Ixodes ricinus | reverse complement strand
CTTACTTACTGAGCAGTGACGGACTCCTGTTGCGCTACATCCCTCAGGCTGATGATGATCTGAGCAGTTCTCCGTTTCGAACAGTGATACCTCGGAAGTTACGTAACTCCTTCATCAGATACATGCACAGCTCTGCCTTAGCCGGACACAGCAGTGGGAGCAAAACTTACGATAAGTTGTCCCAGATTGCGACGTGGCCCGGCATGCGGCAAGATGTACTGAGGTATGCGCGTAGTTGCCCGTCATGCCAGAAAGCGAAGCCACGTGGTGGTCAACCCCCAGGTTTCATGCAACCGATCGCAAGCCAGAGCCCTTGGCAGATCTGTTGCTGTGACGTCATGGGTCCATTTCCACGTAGCCCACGCGGAAACCAGTACTTGTTCGTAGTAACAGACCATTTCACCAAATGGGTGGAGCTGTTCCCTTTACGAAAGTTGGACTCGCAGAAAATATGGGACTGCCTACTCCATGTTTTCGCGCGTTTTGGTTTCCCGGCAAGCCTCAATTTCGGACAATGCGTCGTATTTTACGAGCAAAGTGTTCGTCGATGCATGTGCGGTTCTGGGAATTGAACATAAGCGGACTTCGCCGTATCATCCACAGGCAAATATAACCGAAAGGGTAAATCGAAACCTTAAAATGATGCTTGTTGCGCACACGGAGCGTCACAAAGACTGGGATGCGAAGCTCCCAGAAATGGCCTTCGCCACCCACACCACGGTTAACCGGTCAACCGGGCTCACCCCTGCCCAGCTCAATTTTGGCAGAGAGCTTGCCTTTCCTCTCACTAACACTCTCCGTTCGACAGAGCCCAGGGCACAGGACCGCAACTACACAAAGTTCGCAGGCGACCTGCGAAAGCGTTTCACTATCAACCTCAAGGAAGCCCGGGAGAACCTTGACGTTGCCAGACTGCAGCAATCCGACCAGTACAACCAGGGACGCAGAGACCTGCAGTTCGAGGTGGGAGACTTGGTGCTCCGGCGCACTCACCCCCTGAGTGACGCAGCAAAAGGCTTCACGGCCTCACTGGCCAACAGGTGGGATGGTCCATTTCGTGTAGGCAAAAAGCTTTCCCCGCTTACATACACACTAATTCACCATCTCGGTGGTGAGTCCACAGGACCAACTCACGTCACCGACCTTAAACAATTCCACGTCCCGGAAGATGGTTCTCCGCAGGATCGGACCGATGCCGAGGACGGCCCGGTCCCGGACCCCCCTCGCCGCCACACAGGCGGTACAACCTGCGACGTCGGTGACGGCTGAGAGAGAAGTCGTAGAGCGGTGGACAAGATTCTTCTTATTTTTTTTTCTTCTTTCTTTCGGGTTTCGAGCGTTGTACCTCGATCGTATATCATCCCACGGATCTGATCGCCTTTTTGAGGGGGGAAATATTGCGCGATTGTGTGCCCACCCCAGATCCTTTATCTTTTTTTATGCAATATGGAGCCAGGGGTTACACATGAGAGTAACCCATGGCAATTGCTCGTTCTGATCTACGAAGATGGATCACGGGCAACGCCACCACCAATCCCGGCAATCTGGACGCCAGGATCCCAGGACACGTGGCGGTCCCAGTCACCGAGAGCGGCAACCGGCGAGGCCCTACCCACGGAACCGCGGCCAGTGGGCAAGACGTTCCACAGGCACCGGAAACTGCAACTGCCAGCGATGCCGGGAACGGCGACCAAGGACGACCGCGACCTGGAGCGCGCCCTAGCGCTCGTACAGCGCCGCCGTCCACACCCTCGACGACGACCCCCTCCCAAGGACGACCACCACAACACTGGCATCGACATGCCAGACGCTTAAGGGGGGGGAAGTGTGGGAGCGAGTCTGCCACCACGGCCAGAGGCCGCTGCCGACCGCCCAAAACTGGACAGCATCCGATGCGCGCAACAGCGCACGTAGGACAGGGGCAGAAGCCTATAAAAGAAGGCACACGCCCACAGAACGGGGAGACGAACCGTGGTCACGGAGGCGTGCAGTTTGAAAGCTCCGGCAATGTTTTACGTTGATACTAACAACCCATTCCTGTTACTCTAATAAATGTAGTTTCTCGTTATGGGAAACCCCGGCTTCGTGTTGTTCCTCCGGGATGGGGCATGCAGCAAGGCAACCCTACGACAACCTTTAATAAATACGAAATTGTGAGGGGTATGGAAAGGAGTAATGGTGCCAGGACTGACCTTTTGCAATGAAGTCTTGTGTATAAAATCTGAAGAACAGTCAAGCTTAGAGGTAAGGCAAAGAAATGTAGACAGGTAAGATTCAGGCGCACATGGAAACACGCCAAATGAAGTGGTACCGGAGGATATGGAGTGGGCATCCTTTGAGAGCAGTGAGGCAACGAGTAAAGTTTGACCAAAGGCTAACTAGTATAGAGCAGATGAGGTGGGCAGCTAAGGTATATAAGTTCCTATACATGCAAAAGCTTGAACACAAATTGAACGAAACGGACTCGAAAGCGCGGAAACAATTTTTACAAGCGGACAACGAAACGAAGTTAGTAGAAAACAGAGTTAAGGATGCAGATAGAGAGATAGATATGGGAAGGAAGTATGCAGTTGAAATCAACTTTAGCTATGTTTAGGTTACAAAACAGGAAATAAGGAAAGAAACTTTGTCTGATAATTCCCGGAGGAGCTCTTTACTGTTTGAGGCCAGAACTGGGGTACTAAGAACGAAGAATTATAGGGAGAAATTCAAAGGTATAAATACAGTTTGTTGCATATGTGGAATGGAGATCGAAACTATAAAAATGCCTGGTTTTGAGGTGCAAGAGGCTTAAACCTGCCTCTCCCTGAGGGGAGAACAGGCGTAAAGGGGGCCCTGCTGGGTTTCAGTGGAGAAGATGGAAGGGTGTATTATAAAAGGGTCGAGGTAGTGAAAAGGAGGTTAGAGCATTGGGGGAAGGAGACTTGGAAAAACTGATATTGGTAAATGCAACTAGCACAGCTGGAGACAGGGAGGACAGAGGAAAATTGTGACTCTTTCTCCTGTGGCTCCAGCCCAAAATCTCAACCCTGCCTCTCAGTGGGTCTGGGTTTTGGAAAGAACCCCAACAAGGTTGACCGGAGGAAAATTGGTGGCTCCCCCGCCGGGGGAAGAAGGCGGGGGTGTTTTCCTTTTATTTTGTATTTGCCCAATCCCCCCAAAGGTCAGCCTGGTGGTTCATTCCCCTGGCCCGGTGACAGTTGCAGGGATGAAAAGGAAAAGAAATTTGGTATTTAAATGGGGAAGGAAAGCATTTTCTCAGGTTAGGTAGAGCAAGCTACCACCCGTTACAAAGGGCATAGCCAATATCATCCATCCATCCATCCGGCCATTATCTGGTATGCGCCCGCGATCGCGAGCACCAGCGTCGCTGGTCCCGATTCGGCTATCGCGGACCAGGAGCTTGGTTGACATTCCAAATTGGTACACTTCGGATAAAGTAAATGACAACTACGTCAACCGCAAGACAAGCAACCAAAACCGAAGGCGCAGTTCAAGTTTGTAAATGAATGTATCGTTGAGGCATTTTCGCACGAAACGGCGACTTTGTTTTCGCGGCGTCGTTCTTATATCGGCGATTGTCGCATTTTTTGTTGGCGACGCTGTCCACATCGGCGATGGAGTCGCTTGTTGCGTCTTCGTTCGCGATGAGGTTTACATCGAGGATTGAGTTACTTGTCACGCCATCGCTGCGGACGTTGCCCACGATCGCTTCCCTTTCGTGTCTTCGGCAGCAGCAGTATAGAGAACGCTTGCTTCGGCGGCAGTGGTCGTCTTCAACACAACACTCCCTCCTCTTAGGCCTTTCGGCAAAGTTGAAAGCAAATACTATTAACTTTATGCTCGCGGCCTCGATATCTCGCAAATATTACGAAGTGTGGGTTACGCGAATATTTGGCGGCCACAATGTTTCGCAATTTGGAGGGTACGCTTAGTATATCCCATTACCACAGAGTAATCTATTTGCGTGACCCATTTTGAGCGACATTTTTTAAGTCCCGAAATTCGCGAAAAGTAGGTCCTTGCAAAAATGAAGTCGTTTACAGTGTTCTTGGAACAACTTGTTGAATCAAGAAGCGGCGGCTACCAGAAACGTTCGAGAGGTAGCCAGCCCTACTGAACTGCTTCAGCCTATAGCCTTGTATATTTCGTGTTATTATGTTCGTGCTATCACTCGGGAAGAAAATAATGGTACACGTGGAAGAAGACAGTACCCACATTTTTAAATAGCTCATACGCCAAGCGCGAATAAAGTATCCTCAGCGAAAGATATGTGCCTGTGCTCGTAGCTATAGACGCTTTACACACGCGCCAGAATACAGCCGCCATGGCTGACCTTCTCGTGTTTTACCGAGATACCGAGCCACTGAAATTGGTGTGGACAAGCCTCCACAAAGGCCAATGCTGAGGAGAAAGACAGAATAAAATCTAGGATGGCAATAACCTGGCTTGCTATGGTAATAATGAAATGAAGTAAACGTAATAAGGGGAAACCAAAACTGAAGGTCAGTTATGGCGGCGCCCATGCACAGCTGCTGCAAAGCGTGTATAGCTGAGTTCGCATGAATACGATCATAGCGCATCGAATCGAGCAGGGACTAATCGCACGCAGCCTGTCTTCCTACTTCTTCTTCTAGCTATATGCTACGAATCAAAATTGTCAAATCTCAGCTCAATGCGCCATTTTCGCATCCATGTTAATAGAGCCCATGTAAACGCAGCCCCTGATAGTTATTTTTACTGCGCGAGCTGTCACAGTGAAGCCTCGTGCACGCGCACATATCCTGACTTAGTTTGAGCGTAGGAAAGGCGCATTGAAGGAATTGTGGTTTATATTGATCCACTTTTTCTTGACAGCTGTATTTTTGCAGCAAAAGAGTACATCTTTTTCTTTTTGGGAGATTATCATTCACACCTTTTGTGCTCGCACAGTGCTGCACATCAATAAAAACGCATCTGGGAAGGCGCTGTGCGGCCACTACAGAATCCCGGCCTTTGCGACCGTATACCAGATGATGGCGGCCGCGTCCCAGCCGGAGCGGCGCACGTTACCACTCCCAGCGAGTGCGCATAGTTTGGAATCGGTGCCGCTAGATCGCGGCATTGCTAAAATTATCTATATTACTTCGAACCTTCAGTGAGCTACGCGCTCGCTGATATCGACCATTCTTGGGTCATATGATTCCCGAGCTTTCGCTAAGAAAATATGCTCCTCTCCAACGAATGCACGAGCGGTCATCAAGCTAGATGCTTGTGCCGCGAGCTTACACGAGAAGAAACCGAGCGAAATCGGATTAGACGAGAGCGGGTACGGACGTATGAGAGCCGAGCTCTGAATGGAAGGATTAGTGGGTAGACGAAATGATAGCTGCCTTTGTCTTCGCTGTTTCCCTACTATTGGAGCGAACAAGAGCGTCGTCTGCTCACCGCAGAGTGTCTCGCGTTCGAACAGTGTGTAAAGACAAAGGAAGCTATAGCCTTCGCGTCTACCCACTATCTTTTAAATCAGAGCTCGGCCCTTGGTCACCCCCGCACGCTCTCATCTCCTTTTCTCCCTCAGTTACTGCCCTCAAATTAAGCAGGGGCTCCTCCGGTAATTTGATTGTTACTGCTATTTAGAAGAAGTTTTATCGGTTCAAGCTTGTGAAATGACGAAGCGGTAGCAGTCATTTCATTTGAAATGACGAAGCAGTCATCAGATTCTACGTCCACCTGGGTTAATTAAAGGAATACTGACGCGGACTTTTGACTAACACGTACTGGATTTTGGCAGCAGGGGCGGCAGTTGACAGCTGGGATTTCTGCAACATCGGAGTTACCAGGACCATTCGCGGCAATCAAGATCTCGTCGCGGGATCTGTCGTGCTTCGCCGCTGATGTGGCTTGTGCGGTGGGGTCTGTGACTCAAAAACTGTGGTTGGCTGCTTCACCAGTGCGCCGGCTTCAAAAGCGGTGCCCCCAACCATCGGGTCTTCATTTGGCAGCAGCTGCGGCAGTTGACAGCTGTGCTTACCCTATAGCTCTTAAATGTATACTTCAACGAAATTTGAAATATACCTGTCGTGGTCAAAAATAGGTTGACTAGGATCCACAATATCCGTAAATGACAATCGCACGTTTGTATTTTGAGCCTGGTGGCTGTATTTTTCGTTATGAGACGGCCCACTCTGGCAAGCGCTCGGAGGAACAGCCAGCGGAGACCACGTGACATCCAACGCAATCGTGACGTAGTTCGTCTAGGGACGAGCAAAGCTACGGCGAGGCTGACGTCGAGAGGATGGCCTAGTCATTCCAGCCACCAAAGCGGCTGCTTTTGTAAGAATTTTGAGTGACGGGTTAATCTTCTATGTCCGTGTAGAGGGACAATAGCGACTTCTGGAACACACAAAAGGGATTCTCGGGAAGAGGGAGTTCCTCCTTCCCCCTTCTCTCGTCGTGGCCGGAGACGAGACACTCACCGTCACTAGCTGTCAAGGTTCCTAGACGGGCATTACAAACGAGGCGTTAGCGACATCCGCCAGGTGCTCTTTGCTAATCGTTTATTCATTTTAAAATTCCTTTTCGTGACTTTTTTAACAAGATATTGGTGTGTTCGATGTGATACTGCTCTTTTGAACATATATAGACAAAAAAATAAGCGCCGAAATTTCGTTGTAGTATTCCTTTAACACAGGTTGGTGCATTAGCTCCTCGCTGTAAATCTTTTATCTTCTTGTTTTCCCACTACTGCTGCCACAGTGAAAGTACGTGTCTGTTGTTGAAATGGATACCGCAATCGCAAAATTTCTGAAGGAATTCAGGCAAGAAATGTGTGACATAACGGGGATAATGGAAAAAGCACATAAGAGAGAGTAGAAAGGCCCGAAGAGCTCAATCGACTTCGTAAATGAGCAGTTTGATGAAATGTCAAAACAGTGTGGAAAACTCAAAAAATAAAAGGCAGTACAAAAAAAATTAAAGAAAAAAATAAAGCGCTGGGTTTTCTACTGAAACGCTGCACTTTCTGAGACATGCGCATCGCTCAAGAAATAAGTGGCTAGCTCAGAGCTCAGACTAAATGACCTTCAACAATATTCAAGGAGCCGGAATATTGAAATCAATTGCCTTCCACTTGCTAAAAACAAAAAAAAATCACCAATAAAAAAAACACGGCGTTGTTGTTAGCGAACAAGTCGCTGAGACTGACATCGACGCTTATCACCCCGTTCCGAGGAAAGACGGAGGATGCCCGAACACTGTTGTGCGATTTCAGTCGCGAGCAAAACGGGACGTGTTCATTGAAAAAAGCTCGCAAGAAACGATTTGCACCTCTGACCTAGGCCTCTCAGGCCGTTTTCCTGTGTTTGTAAATTATCATCTATACCCGGTACTCAAGAAACTGCTCGGTCAGACTATCGCAGGAAAGACGGAAAAACACTGGAAATTCGTTTGGTCGAGGAAAGGCAAAGTCTTTGCAAGGAAAACACACACATCGCGTGTGCTTCGTATTTCTTGCACTCAGGACTTGGATAAGATTGAATAGATTCTGACCTCAAATATCGTCCTGGATGCACTGAAGAAATATGACTGATACTCTGCTATCACCATCTAACGTAACTTATCTATTTCGAACTAAGAAAAAGTGTACATCTTTTTTTTAGTTTGAATACACAGTCCGCTCGCAACAGGGACGATGACTTGCAGGGACTGTTTTCTTGTTTTGGGTTTTCTTTTGACGTTGTAATGTTGTCCGAGACGTAATATCAGCAGGACAATGAAGTTTGTAAAGTACCTGGTTACCCTACCCAGCACCTGAATCGCTCTGTCAAGAAAGGGTGTGGTGTATTACTGTTGATAAATAATACTTTATACTTCGACGTAGTTCAGGATTTCACCAAAATAACAGATGATTTTGAAATCCTGTCATTTCCGATCGAAATGTATTTGCTTTATTACACCGCCCTTCCCCCCCCCCCCGCAGAACTACAGGTTTTCCCGCTCATTTTAATCCAAGCGACGGCCAATTTAATCCAAGGGCCACCAAATTTAATCCAAGCGCCACGTAATTTAATCCTCGCGCTACCCAATTTAATCCCGGGGTCAGTCAATTTTAATCCACATTATGTATATGCACTTATTGTCTTCGGTGGTTGTGTTCGCTTACACATTTGGTAACTTAGAATAATTGTTTACACAATTCGATTTTTCGGGGGACAACTGATCATTTGATCCCTATTGTGATTACTTCGAGTTACTGTCCCACTATTGACGAGGCTTAGTTGATATGTTGATTACTCTTTTTGTAATATTGAGTTATTGTGGCGCGCTCGAATTTATTTGAGCTGAATCAACGTTTTGTTTAACCTTTATTATTACTCGACTTAACATTGCTAGAGTTTAGTTGATACAAGTACAATTGTAATTTATGATTACTCTTTTGATTACTTTGTGTTACTATTGCTCCAATTGATCTATAATGAACTCAGTTGACATTATTATTCCTCTTTTGATTACTTCGGGTTACTTTTGACCCATTGGCCATAAATTCGAATTAAATGTCATTGTAATGACTCTTCATTACTTTTAGCTAACCTTCAACGAATTGAATTTTTATGTGATGATTATTGACATTATGATTACTCTTTTGATTACATTGAGTTACTCTCAAATAAGTTGACTTTAATTCGGTCTAAGTGACATTTGGCAACTCTTGTTTACTTTGTGTAATTATAGTG
Source organism: Ixodes ricinus (assembly GCA_037355805.1). Lineage (NCBI taxonomy): Eukaryota > Metazoa > Arthropoda > Arachnida > Ixodida > Ixodidae > Ixodes > Ixodes ricinus. Next base: position 9,450 of record JAZHYW010028801.1, on the reverse strand, counting down.
CCAATTTATCGGTTGTGAGCTTAATCATACATTATTATTAGTCATGATTACTTCGGGTTACTTTTGATCCAAAGGACTTTAATTCGGCCTCATTGATATTGCGATGACTGTTTTGATTTTTCGGGCTAATATTTAACAAAAGTATTTATTATTAGCTCAATTGACATCACAATTACTTGTTTGACTACTTTGACTTACTATTGACCGAATGGACTTTAATTCGGCCTAACTGACATTTTGGCTACTCTTTTGATTACTTCGTGTTATTATACCTCCAATTGATCTATAATGAACTCAGTTGACACTATTATTACTCTTTTGATTACTTCGAGTTACTTTTAACCCAGTGGACTTGAATTCGACCGAAATAACATTGGGATGACTCCTTTGATTACTTTGAGCTTATCTTCATACAAACTTATTTATTATGAGCATAATGTATATTATGATTACTCTTCTGATTACTTTGAGTTACCTTGACCCAATGGATTTGTCCTATTTCGCAATTTGGTAACTCTCCTGATTACCTTGAGGTCACATTCAACCAATTGGTCTTTTAAGAGCTCGATTCACATTTTTATTACTCCTTTGTCCCAATTAATCCTAATTAGGCTTAATTGACATTGTAATAAAACTTGATTATTTTCTGGTAATTGTCAACCAATTGATTTATTGTGAGCGTAATTGACATTATTATTTTTTTATTTACTATTAAGCCAGATGGGCTTTAAATCCGCCCAATTAACATATTGGTGACAATTTTAAGTACTTGGAGTTATTGCGTTACCAATTTATCTATCATGAGCTAAATGTTCATTGCAATTACTCTTGATTATTTCGAGTTACTATTGACCCAACGAACATTAATTGAGCTTAATCGACAGTTTGATGATTCTTGATTACTTTGAGCTAATATCGAACCAATTGCGTTCTTATGAGCTGAATTTGCATTATGACTACCCTTTAAAATGGTTTGAGCTGCTATTGACCCAGTATTTTTATTACCTTGGGTCGTTATACAACCAATTTACTAATTATTAGCTATATTGATGATTTCATTACTTTTTCGATTGCTTATAGTTACTTTTGATTTACTTTATACTTCACTTCAATTATCCCGGACACCAGAGGGCAGCGTCGGACCAGAAGTCCTTCCAGTGAGCCCTTCTCGTCCGACGGCTCCCTTTGTTGTCCGCGATACTTCCGAGGTAAACAATCTTTGATTCGAATATTAATAGAAAAAATGTAGAGCCCTTTCACTTCACGTGAAGATGGAAGACCAGCGAACTTATTTTAACAACGTCTAGGACGATGCCTAGAGGACGACGTCTAGGACGACCTCAAACTGCCTAGAAGACGACGTCTAGGACGACCTCAGAAACGACGTCTAGGACGACCTCGAGGACGACCTGAGGGACGACCTCGGGGACAACGTCTAGGACGACCTCAAGGACGACGTCTAGGACGACATCAAGGACGATTTCAATGACGACCTCAGAGACGACCACGGGGACGACGTCTAGGACGACCTTAAAAACGACGTCTAGGACAACCTCAGGAACGACCTCGAGGACGACCTCGGGGAGGACGTCTAGGACGGCCTTAAGGATAACGTCTAGGACGACCTCAGGGACGACCTTGGGGACGACGTCTAGGACGATCTCAAGGACGACGTCTAGGACGACCTCAAGGACAATCTTAAGGACGACGTCAAAAACGACCTTAGGGACGACTTCGGGGACGACGTTTAGTACAACCTCAAGGACGACCTTAGGGACGACCTCGGGGACGACATCTAGGGCGACCTTAAGGACGACGTTTAGGACGACCTCTAGGACGACCTCAAAAATTACCTCGGGGACGACGTCTAGGACGGCATCAAGGACGACGTCTAGGACGACCTCATGAACGACCTCATGAAGGACCTCAGGGACAACCTCAAGGACGACGTTTAAAACGACCTTAACGACGAGGTCTAGGACGACGTCTAGGACGACCTCAAGGACAATCTTAAGGACGACATCAAAAACGACCTTAGGGACGACTTCGGGGACGACGTTTAGTACAACCTCAAGGATGACCTTAGGGACGACCTCGGGGACAACATCTAGGGCGACGTTAAGGACGACGTTTAGAACAACCTCTAGGACGACCTCAAAAATTACCTCGGGGACGACGTCTAGGACGGCATCAAGAACGACGTCTAGGACGACCTCATGAACGACCTCCCAAAGGACCTCAGGGACGACCTCGGGGACGACGTTTAAAACGACCATAAGGACGAGGTCTAGGACGACATCTAGGACGACCTCAAGGACGACCTTAAAAACAACGTTTAGGACGACTTCAGGGACGACGTCTAGGACGACCATACGGACGACGTCTAGGACGATTTCACGGACGACCTCAAGAACGATGTCTAGGACGACCTCAGGGACGACGTCTAGGACGATTTCAAGGACGTCTAGGACGACTTCTAAGACAACCTTGAGGACAACACCTAGAAGACGTCGTCCTCTAAGTGTCATCCTCGGGTTGTTCTAGAAGTTGCCCTTGAGGTCGTCCCAGACGTCGTCCTCGAGGTCGTCCTAGACGTCATTCTTGAGGTCGTCCTAGACGTCATTCTTGAGGTCGTCTGAGAGGTTATCTTCGAGGTCATCCTAAACGCATCCTTGAGGTCGTCTTACACATCGTCCTCAAGGTCGTCCTCCAGGTTGTCCTAGAAGTCGTCTTTGAGGTCGTCCCAGCCATTGTCCCTGAGGTCGTCCTAAACGTCGTCCTCTAGGCGTCATCCTCGAGGTCTTCCTAGAAGTCCTCCACGAGGGCGTCCTAAACGTCGTCCTTGAGGTCGTCTTACACATCGTCCCCTGTCGTCATCCTTGAGGTCGTTCCAGAAGACAATAAGTGCATATACATACTGTGGATTAAATTGACTGACCCCGGGATTAAATTGGGTAGCACAAGGATTAAATTATGTGGCGCTTGGATTAAATTGGGTGGCACTTGGATTAAATTTTCGGACGCTTGGATTAAAATGAGCGGGAAAACCTGTAGTATCTACCTTGCGTTTCTTAATAAATTCTTAAGTAAAGTAAATAAAAAAAAACTTCAATTTGGTCTTAGGCGGCGATGTCAATATTAACCTGTTAGTCCCGACAACATCACAGTGTGAACTGGTAAGACTATTAGAATCCAAATGCTTGCATTAACACCATCACTGTGCCCACTCGCATTCAGAATTGTTCTGCACAGCTGCTTGACGTTTAGTCACAAATATAGATGCTCAAAAACTTCGCCACGGTGATAACGTGCTGACGTCAGTGATCGCCTGCCCATCTTTCTGATGACGCATCAGGATGCAAAAACAAAATCATCTAAACAAATGCATACTGTTGTATTTCAGAACATCAATCCACCTAGATTAGAAAAAATTCACAACGAGCTCTCTCAAATTAGCTGGGAAATAATAAATGGCAAGACTAATCCCAACGACGCCTACGACATGTTTTTCTCTTGATTTAAATCAACTTACATAAAGTGCTTTCACTACAAAATGCCACGAAATAAAAAGGCACGAAAACCTCAGATAACATATAAGTCGTTAAAACTTTAAAAAAAATATATTTTCAAACGTTTCTTAGAGACAAGTTCGCATGATCTACATGCATTTAAAGTGTTTTAAAATAAAGTAACCAGTTTTCTTAAACACGCTGAAAGGACTTATCTTGATAGCCTTTTCAAGGCTGAAATAGTGAAACGATGTGACGTTATGTAGAAAAGACTGAATACAGCACTTGGTCGTGGGCAGCAGCATACCTAATGTGTCCAAGAACTTATAAGAAATGGTCGGCCAACATCAGGAACGCTGCTAGCTGACTCTTTCAATAACTTTTTGTGTAACTGGCAAACGGCACACATAATCCACGCAGTCTTGAATATTTAAAATCCGGAAACCTTGAAAGCACATTTTTAAGGCTGGATAAATTTATCGCATATTCATTTCCGGGTTACTGTTGTGATACCGATCAGTTACAAATTTGCCCATTTAAACACGCCTTAGATGTATTTTGTCCTCCTCTTGAGCATGTGTATGCAATTTTTATTATACATGGCGTATTTCCAAAACTTGTGCAGTTAGCTAAGGTCAGCGTTTTATTTAAAGTAGCCGAGAAAAATTATTTATCTGAGTACAGACCGGTATCAATTCTCCCAGTTTTCTCAAAGTGCCTCGGAAAAATTATCAATGATAGAAGGATTTCATTTTGTGAAAAACGTAGCATATTAACGAACCCTCAGTTCGGTTTTAGAAAGGATCGTTCAACAGAGTCAGAACTTCTGGCACAAAAATAAATTATTATTTATGGGATTGAACACACATTACTAACACTAGGGATCTTTGTAGACTTCTCTAAGTCATTCGATAGAATAAACCACGATACCCTAATAAAAAAACTTGAAATTTATGGTTTTCGGAAATATTTTTAGATTTATTAAAACGTTATCTTGAGTTTCGCTGCTAGAAACTTTTTATGAACAATAAAATGTCCGCCATTAAACCAATTCATTCTGGGGTACCCCAAGGTAGCATATTTAAACCGTTGTTGTATAACACTTATATTAACGGCAGAATGAACCTGGAAATAATACCCAGTTTGTTATTTAGGCGGACGAAACTACCTTATTTTTTTAATTCTACCAATACTAAAACAAAACAAAAAATGCGAATAATGTTCTGCGTAAACTAGACAAATGAAGCGTTTTCAATTCCCCAACCATCAACATATCTAAAACAAAGGCTGTTATTTTCAGGCAAAAAAAAAAATCAGAAATAAAATATTGAAATCAACCTTACGATTTGAACCTCAAGCGTGGATATTATGCCTTCAGCAAAAAGCTTAGGAGTTTTCTTCGAAGAACACTTAGTTAGGAATATGCATACTGAGATGGTTACAAATAAACTTGCACGCGTAGTTGTTCTGACAAGGCTGCGTTTCTTTCGGCCAACTAATATAAAATTGCTTATTTACAACTCACTTTCTTCTTTCGAACCTCTACTACTGTCACTTAGTTTGGGGGAACACAATCATGACAAACATTTCTAAACTATTCTTACTATATAAAAAGTCCGTTATCTCTATCTCTGGTTCAACCTACGATGCTCGCACAGAACCACTTGTTAAGTCTTAATGTATGTGCTGTTTAGTTCTTTATATAATTAATTACTGCTCAAGAGATACTATGTCGGAAATAACAACAACAAAATAACAATATCATTAAACAGTCATAAATTAACAAGAAACACAAACAGCTACAACACGTACACGTCGCAATGAAATATAGAACGTACAGTGCTAATCACACTTGTCTATAACGCCCGAGCGTGCGGCTTTCTCCGGGGAGCGCTAGACTGGTGGCATTCGCGGAAACTAAGCTAGTCACATGGCGCAACACGGAACGGCCCACTCGAGGGGTGTCCTGCCCACTCTATCAGCTTGATAAGCGATAAAAGTAAAGTGCTTTATGATATATTTTTGTTTTTTCATGACGACATCATTGAGACGCCTTCATGCTTTACTTTATTTATTGTTCAAGCAATGATGTTTGTAAAAAGCGTGCGAGCAGCCTTCCGCGTTCGCCGCCAGCTGATAGAGTGGGCAGGACACCCCTCGAGCGGGCCGTTCCATGTTGCGCCACGTGACCAGCTTAGTTTCCGCGAATGCCACCAGTCTAGCGCTCCCCGGAGCAAGCCGCACGCTCGTGCGTTGTAGACAAGTGTGATTAGCACTGTACCTTTTGCACGAGCAAACTACGGAACTCGTTCGCTTGTTCACACGTTGCCATCTTTACTCAATTCGCATACTGATTAGACAGCAAGTGTATTTTCGTCTGTTACTCCCTTCGCCTTATGCGATTTTATATTTGCTTAAGTGTAATATTGGCTCAATGTATGTTAGCTGTTGTATAGATTGTATAGATTGTGCATTTTTTCTTCCTTATTGTATAGCACTTCTGTTGCTGACCTGAAGGGGCATAGACCTAGTCAAGCCGCACTCCAGTGGCTTTTCGTCTGTGCTCCCGAAATCATCATTGTACGATGTGGTGTCGAAAGAATTCGATTTGATTTGACTTCATTATTTGAAGCATATAATGGAGTAAACGTAGAGATGGATGCCTGCTGAGACGACGACTTGCCCCTGATTTGTTATAGACACGTAGTTTTATTTTAGTATAGTGTCCTCTAATTCAGTAGAACGCGTCACAATAAAAAAAAGAAACAGAAAAAAACAAAGGGCTTTGTGGGAGATAGGGTAAGAAATAGTTTTATTTTACTTCCGAAATTTTGTGCCGAAAATAAGGTTTTAGGTTTATTTCACTGTTGCGCTACTTCTATTTTGACCCACTAGAAACAAATTCACGCTAGTCAAATTTTACTCTAAAACCATATCATGATCCCTTTAAGGGGAGACAAATTATATACACGTCGAAGCACGTGTAGCTCAATAAAAATGTGCCAAATTGCAAACTGCACAACTCTGACTCACCTCGTTGTCATGAAAGATACAGAACTTTGAGTTGGCTGTGGGGGCGATGTATCTTGTGCACAGGAAAGTGTTGTTCCAGGCGTCCTCGCATTCGCACTGAACTTGCGGATCACAACTCTGTGCAAGAACGAGCAGCCGTTGATGCACTTAAGACACCCCTGCTCATCCGCTACATTTCTTTGCCCGGACACCTATTGGATAAACCAATGTTTCGCCCCTTGAAACGGCCTTTTTCGGGGTAGCGTTTGCGCATGAGTACACTCTCTATTCTCGTTCCACTTATTTTTCGGTAATAATCCGATTTTATGAAAAGTTTTGCTGAATAGAGTAAAGACGTCTGTGAACAGAATCACACACTTGCGATTCCTTAGGACCGGGTGCCCTAAAACCTCGTAAAATCTCCTACGACGACTGGCGGCCTCAATCAGGTAGCGGTGGAACACTTTCAGTGTCTCCATATCTTTTTCCTGTTTTTTGCGCGTATCGCTATTTTTTTCTTGGCATGAAAACTTTTGGCAATGTTATAAACGACCATTTTTAATAAATAGTATGTTCAGTGCTCCCCAAACTTAACGCCGCCAAAGGGTACCCAAACACTGAGCTCGTGTCGGCTACTTACTGTTAGATTTGTCACCACAAAGTTTGGGACGCCTTCTCAAGATGAGGTAGAAATCGGGACCCCGAACATTCTTCAGATAATTCAATCGGCCGCTGCAGGGACTGTTAGAAACGGCAAAATGCCGTGGCGACGTTAAGTTTGAGGCGCACTATACATCTGGGCCGGCTTGCTAGAACAGCGTCTCAGCTGAGACTGGGTGAAAGAAAGCACTGCGAAGGCTGGGGCGCGCGAGCGTCTAGAGACGCAGCTTGAGTCCCGCTCAGCTCAGTGCGCTGGCTTTGGCAGTGCTTTCTTTCACCCAGTCTCAGCTGAGACGCTGCTTCTAGCAAGCCGGCCCTGATATCGCAAATACTGCAAAAATCTTCGTTCTAGCGTAATGAAATTACAGAGTAACCTCATGAATTGTGCCAGCGTGCCAGCGTGATATCTCGTCCTATGAAGGTTTAGGAGGTTTTAAGGCACAAGGTCCTAAGGACAGACAAGTGTGTGAACGCTTTTTTACAAGGAACCATGTTCCACTTGTTTATGTGGAACAGTATTTCAGATGGTGGCAGAAACTTCGTAGTCTATACAGATCAGTGTTTCGGATAATCAATAAGTGTAAACCCTACATGTAAAAAAGGCACTCTCTGAAAGCTTTAGCTGAAAAATATTGTCACTTATGTGGAACCCAATAAGTATAACGCAAAGTAGGTGAAAGTACAATTCACGTAGCAGTTACCTGTTTCAGCTAAGCCGAAAAAAAAACATACATGAAGCAAAGAGAACTGGCGTTTCACATATAATCCCCATTTGACATAAAAATGTGAGTTGCTTCATAAAAAATAAGTGGAACCTACATTTAGTTAAGTATTACTAAAATCTTTAAAAAATGCTGGAAATTATGTTTAACCGAATTAAGAGTGTAGTGACGCGCAGACGCGGCTATCCGACATTTTTGATGGCGCAAGGAGGACAATATCCGCAGCACAACAGCGTGGAGCTGGGGGCAGGGCTAGCGTTTTAATCAGAACAACACCGCAATTCTATTTCGCCTTCGCTTACGAGAATTGTACAAGCGTAAAAGCCGGTGGAAGTCCTTTAGGAGGCAATCAGAACTGCTCAGTCAGCAGTCGCCCAGTCAGCAGTCTTGTCAAAACCGCTCCTTGCTTTGCCTATAGATAACGCCGAACACTGGCGGAAGGGGTCTGTTTTCCCGATAAATAATGCAACCAAATTAAGAGCATCGACCAGATGTGCAAAAAGAATGCGTCTGGTTTCCAAAATTTTATTTAGGTCACAAGATCCACGATTAAAACCATGCTTCCTGTTCCTGCACTTGGAACAGTCGAGAGATGGCACTGATGTGTGCAGCCTGAACATACAACAATAAACCACCACCTTTAGCTAAAAAAGTGGTTTGACTTGCCAAATAAATGCATGCGCCTTCTTAATGCGACCTTTACAAACTCGGAACGCTAAGTTTTAACGTTTGCTTCAGCGAGTGGAATTAAAGTTATATCAGCCGAACAAGTTAGAACATAAATGAAGGTGCAAACCGACCTCACTAAAAATTGCAGCCTGCATTGATTAGGCCTCAGATATTTTGCTTCACGTTCGATCGTTATGCACTTTCGCACAGGGGGAGAGTCAACCCTGCAAACATATTTTACTCTTTAAAAAGTTGAGTGCATTATAAATGTTTTGGAACACTTGTAAAAAAAACCTTCATTTTATTCGTGATTTGAGCAGTTATAAGGAGAATATACAGGTTACTGGACGCGTGTATTTGACTTCATTGTGCTCAGAAGTATAATTTACATGGATTGTTTTAAAACAATTGATACATTTTCAATGTCTGTAGGTATTACGATTTCATCCGTGGTTCGACATGAATAAAGCACTCCGGATAAACAGCGAGCTATATGTTAACCTCACTCCTCACTGAGAGTTGGTAACATATTGGTTTTGCCTAGTCCGGTGTTGGAAAACTACGTTCAGTTAAGCGAAGCGACTGCAGCCCCCGATCTGTTAATTCAACTGCGGCCGCAAAATAGATGTCATGAAATTCACCTTTCCGTTGCATTGCGATTCTTACTGATACATATTATTGTTATACGGTAGAAACCAGTTATTTTATGATAGCTTATTGTTTTTGTTTTGTTTCTTTGTTGACAAGTACGAGTTTAATGGAATTTTATTTTCGGAGGATCTGAACACGAGTTGACGTGAAACCAATGCTCTCGCCACTCTCTCCATGGTTCTTTCCACGAAGATAATTATGACTACATATAGTCAGTTACAGGTTAG
>JAZHYW010028800.1:0-76950 GCA_037355805.1 Ixodes ricinus | reverse complement strand
TTTTTTGTGTAACTGAGCTACAGTCAATTATTATTGCAACTTCTGAGTTACTTAGTTACCGAAGTCATAAACAATTACACTAACCTAAGCACTTTTCAATTAGCAGACTTACGCCTCTCCGTTCGTATACCAATGACATTTTTTCCTGCTCAATGTACTTCACGTTTTCCCCACCATAGGCGCTGCAGTACACACTACCACCACCACCATCATCATCATCATCATTATCCCCATGGTCGCCCCGCGAAGGTGGCGCAAACTACCTCCCGTTACAGAGGGTACAGCCGTTAACACCCCTCCATCCATCCATCCATCCAAAGCACAAAAGCGGCTCGCTCCTTCGCGCATCCATCCACGCAACGCGGATGCTCCCAAGGGCACCTTCCGAGCCGCTAGAGCAAACAAACTCCGTCTAGCGCCGGCGTCATCATTAAGATCCGGAGCTGCTAAAGGGGACCAACAACAAAACACGGACTCGACGCGAGCACGCATTAACCGCCGACGTCCGCATTCATTCGCTCTGCTCGCATTTAAACTACGGCCGCACTCAATTCCCCTGTTCCTCGTCCATTCGTTTATAGATTGTTTGGCACCGGACCTCCCTCTATCGTTCTTCATACATACAGTGTTTTTTTTCATTTATTTTTTCGAGACGGTAAATGTTTGAAACGAGAGAGGAAGACACTGGAAATAGAAAATCATTCCTGCAGAATAACGTACGTGTTATCGACTCTGGCGGACGTCAAAGCAAAGGTGTACGAAACAATAAGAGGCTTAATTAACGAAAACTTGTTAGCTTCTTAGCTATTTTTTTAGCTGGCATATTGTAATTGGAAATTTGTAGCTCTTCGGTAATATAAGCAAACCAAAATTCTAGACTTAAAAAAAGAATAAAAAAATCGAGTTATTAAGTGGCAAATTAGCAAAATTCGCCACGTAACTACTCAAAAAAAACGTTATCTTTATTTTTTTTCTAAAATCTAGTAATTTATTTATTCTATGTTCACGACGGACTACAAATCGACAATTGTTCGCCACTAATTGATTTTGATACTCTTACCTCGACGTCCGCCACATGTATTACGGCGATGGCTGTTTACCCTTTCAAACGTCGCACATCATTTATCGTGGAAAACGTTTGCTTCACAAACTTTGTTTGTGAAGAAACTTTCCGTACTTCTTTTTCACAAACTTTGGTCGCCACACAGAGATATAAAATGCCACTAAAGTTTTTTTTTTTTAAATTACTCAATATATAATATATTATTCTCCAAAAAAAAAAAGCGACGATTTTCGATGTACACATTTGTGTGTATAGTTGTTCGAAAGAGTAAGAGCTCTTGCCCTCGCTTGAAATGCTCTGGGACGTCCGTGACGTCATCGTGACATGACGATGTCACGTGACACCATCGATCGAGGTCTTCTCCACGTTGGAACAAGACACACAAGAACGCATAAGCTATACCGATGAGGTCTTTTTTCCGCTATAGCTCTGACTGTACTCTGGATTCACACACACGGCTGGTCACACTTTATAATCCCCGGAGCGGTCTTACGCAAACACGACCCTTCGTGTACGCATCGCATGGCACGGTTCACTAGCAGACTCGTCGGTGTGCTCTGTGTGTGTGTATACACGCGCCGATTTTCGCAACGTTAGATTACATGCTCTCGATCCGGTTTAAAATTAGTGTGTTTTACACGCGTGTACAAATATTGCGTGCCCGTTGCGTTAATTACGGGTTGCGTGCTGCGTAAATTTACTCACTCTTTAGGTACGTATACCCTCGTATGTTGCAGTTATTAGCTAGGTACGCATTACTATGTAATGTTTTCGTTTTCGCGCGAGTTCTAAATTGGTTGGCGCGCAGTACACGTGGCGTGCTGCGTGCAATATCCGCGGATGCGGTTTCCCTTGTGCCTTTATTTGCGCGTTTTTTATGCCCCGCTTGACTTTCGGGCTCTCTGCAGGTACGCCAGTTGGCTCGTGAAGATGTTGGGTAAACAGGACGTCTCGATCGTTTCTGATGAAGAGCGACGCGCATGCGCCAACTGCGGCGCACTACGTATCCGTTCATTGAGCTTCCCGCTTCCCTGTGTACATTGCTCTCGACAAAGTCCGCAAAAAAAAAAAAAAAAGAAGGCAAACGTTAGATAAGGTCAGTTGTTGTCACAGTTGTTTCCTGAGAGCGGCGCCCGGTTGACTTTCGCTGACAAAGTCCACATAAATGTGTGTGGTTTTTTATTTTTTATTTTGTTTTTGCTGATGTCATTTGGAACTATGTTGACCGTACGTGCCCTCGCGCACAATCTCGCACTATATTCCGTTTCGCTTTGAGGTTGACCGCATCCGATGTCGTCGCCATGCGCGAATCCGAGACCAAGACTTGCGCGTGTTACAAGTAACTGATTACTTGTAATCAATTACATTTAATTGTAACTTTTTAACGCTCCAGTTACTTTTTTTTCGTGGTAACGTTCGCTGTAATTCAATTATTATTTTGGTGTAATAAATTACAAGTAATAATTATATGTTTCCGAAAAAGCTAAAATTATCGAGTCGAGTTTTGTTTTACGTAAAAAATCGCTTTGTTCGTTTGTGCGTCGCTCGTCTATGTTGCACCAACGTTGAACACTTCTCCTGACCCCAGAACAACTAAAAAAGACAGCAAGATACCAGAGGGATTACACTCTAAAAAAATCCCGTGCGTCTACTTTCCGCACAACACTCGGAGAGCCAATCACCGCAACTTACGGAGGCAGCTCAGCAAATGACGATGCCGAAACATATGTTTAGACCTAAAAACGCAGATCTGAGTTGTGACATTTACGAATCAAAGCGAGACGTTTTGCAATGCTTAATGTCACAACTCAGACTGCGTTTTTTTGGTCTAAACATACGTTTCGACATCGCCATTCGCTGAGCTGCCTCCGTAAGTTGCGCGTGATTGGCTCTCCGAGTGTTGTGCGGGAAAGTACACGCACGGGCTTTTTTTAGAGTGTACACACGCAATATTACGACCACTGACAGCTTCATAAACGCGGGGGGGGGGAGTGGCGGGTCCCGGGTGCACTTCATTAACGCTCCTCGGCCAATCAGATTGCGTTATGAGTCGTCGAGAACAACGCCGAAAGAGCCAATCACGAAGCAAGAATTCGTAAACTTAATATAGTCCACCTCCTCCTGCGTCTCTTAACTTGCTCTCTTAACTCTTAACCTGCTGACTTGAACACCATATACTCAATAGAAGTAATCAAATTACTCTAATCGATACCTTTTTTTTAGTAGTTTCGTAGTTATTTTAATACGTTTATCCACGAGTAATCGCTAGAGTGATACGACTCTTCGGGAAGTATGCGAAAATTACTTGTAATCGTGACTATGCTTTCCCTTCCCCACCCTCCCCTTTCTAATGGCGATGTTTGTTTGTAGAGGTTTACAACCGAGGAATCGCCGAACTGAGTCTCCGACAGGAGGGCGGTTTACCGAAATTTGTAGGTTCAAAAGATGAGTAGTTTATAATTCGGTGATCTCTAATTCAGTAATGAACGCTACGAGCAACACTTTTCTAAACCGGAAGAAAAATCGGTCGTTTTGGAAACTCTGGTGTAATCAGAGAGGTAACGGTTACTTTTTCAGCTAACCAACACGACCAATTACTTTTCTTCTCGAGTAATTGAGTAATATAATTAAAAACTTCGTAACCGAGTGTAATCGTAATTTTAATCAATTACCTTTTTTCAAAAAGCGTGTAAAAAAAAAAAAGCTGCTGTTTTGCTGTTGCCGACTAATAACATTGGAGTGTTGCAAATTCCTACCGTTTGCCGAGACGCTCAAGTGTGAATGCGTTTTTTTTGTGTGTGTTTTAGTTTTAGAGCGGTTATTGCTACAGACGTTAGCATGTGCAAAGCGTCTAATTACATTCCCAATATGCTCCTCGCTTTTCGGGTAATTTAGGTAGCAAGAGCTATGGCTTCGTCCCTGGCAATTCAACGGGAGACGCATCCATCGCTCCTGTTGAAGTGCACTCTGGATCTGTATGTACGTGGTATTCCGAGGTAAACGTAAACAAGTCATGGCGGAACTTCCTGTGGCCAAGATAACTTCCGGTTGACCAGCTTCTCGTGTATGTTTGAACGAGCAAGACGGAGCAGCGCGTCTTATAATTTTTTTTTCTCGGTGGAAAATCGGAAAAGGTGGGTCGAAAATCGGACGTAAGGTAGATCGGTGTGTGTTTCTGGGCCGCATGCCGCCAAGAAGAAGCATCCCATCTCGTTTTACTTGAACTCCGTGATGAAAGTTTTGTGGGCATATGCCTGACAGCCCAGTGGAAACTTGTGGGCACATGAGACATTCAACGAAGTTAGACGCCCACGAATCACCCGAGGCATCGGGATGTAATTGTTTCGTGTCTTTCCTGCACGGGAGGGCGTGTCTGAGAACAGCATCGCCTCGTCAACGGCGCGGCGTCGCCGTGAGTGTGTTCGAGCTGGCCAAAGCGAAACTACGCTACACCTGTCGGACGTAGTTGAAGGAGGGTGCGAACGATTGTGCCACTCGCGCTCAATCGTGCCCGAAAAAAAAAAATAAAGCAAGACAGTGTTGCTTTCTTTGACGTTGAGTGGAGATATCGCGATTCTGACAACGTCGATCTACCGCGGCGATCCCGTGAATGATATTCACGTGGAGACAGGTGCGGACGCGGACGTCAAAATTCTGTTCTAGATTCTAGAACCCGGGCCATAAGGTAAGAAACCTAGTTTCGCGTCCGACATGTTACGATCACGAGACACTCCTGGGGACATATCGCGTTTGTTGGAACTGTTCTGTTTGGGAAGACACACAAGCGCTACTGTGTTTCACGACGTGGGTGAGCAATAAAATTTAAAAAAATGGTACCCATGCTGTTTCACGTCATTACTATGAATCGTGTCACGAGCAAACGTTTTATTGCATGCTGAAAAAAAAATCGGACTCTCAAGTTCTGAAAGTCCACGTATTTGAAATTGAAGTGCAATCGAACATCACGGTTCGGTTCGGCATCCGGAGAGGACGACTTCAGCTTCCATGCCGCCTGCTAACAATAAACTCTCAAACATTTGCGTTCTTTTTTTTGTTTTAGTTTGTCTGTGGGTTTTTGATGGAGTTTGTTCAGGACTCTCACATAAACCGTCTGTTCACAAGCTCGCATGCACACGAAAATTAACGTCAACAAATAATTCTGCTCTAAGACAAAAGAAAAGAACAATAAAAACTATGCTTATTTTTGTATTAAATATATTATACAGTACCAAGTTGGTTTTGTATGATGAAAACCTCCGTTCAGGCTAAAATAAAAAGTTATATTTGAGCGAATATTTTAATGTTTCAATCAACCTTTATTTGCATTAGAACTCAAGTGTGATTCGTTCGATTAAGTATCTTCGCTGTCCGGAAGAGTCGGATGTGTGCATCTTTGATTTCAAAATTAAGCGATCCTAGTGTTGAGCGTAAAATCCATGCCCGCATGACAGACTGTTCGAGCTCGACGGCCGCGGCGGGCTGCATCTTTTAATTCGCGGAGATCTGCCATAGCAAAGTTGTCCGGTCAATTGCAAAGCATTACAGCACTTTAAGAAACCAGTAGAAACAGAAAACGTAACAAAAAAAAAACGATTTATTTGCGGAACACATTAAACATAGTGGTGATGTTGCCCTTCAAGAGCGTGCACACAAAACCCGAACCGGAAGTGTTCTCGGCTCCCTGTCATGGCGGACGCAAGTGGCCCGTATACCATGTATATATAGGTCCTGATAGCCGGGCGTTCCGTGTTTTAAGTAGCAGTCGATCGCGTTCCCTCGTTCTTATCTCACGCCCGGCGCGACACCTACGCGACACCTCCCGGCCGTAAACAACGGCCGAGTTGTCGAGAGTCACCCGACCCGTCACGCGTTCACCAAACCGAAGCCCTTAATCACCCACGCACGCCCCCGCCACGAAGCCTCGGATGGTCTCCTTCGAACAAACGCAGACGACTGCCTGCAGGCGAACGCCGAAGGCGTCCTTGTTTCCCGAACAAGAACGACAAAAAGAGTAGTACAGAGAGAGAGAGAAAGTCGCGCGTAAAACACACCGCAGAGAGTTTGAAAGACAGGAGAGGAAAACCCAGAGCCACCTCAAAAGACCCCTATGAAAAAAAAGGAGGTTAGCAGACGGTGGACTCGGCACTCGGGACGCGTTGAAAAGCCCAGCAAGAAGAGACGCTGGCCTGGTTCCCCAGTGCAGAACCCCAGTGCGCACGCGCTCGCCATCTTTTTCTTTTCTTTTCTTTTCTCCTCCTCTTCTCCCGCGCTCCCTTAAAGGATGTGTCGGGAGCGAACGCCAGCCGCAGCTGTGAATCGATCTTGGCCAGGACTCCCCTCGGGGGGTAGGTGTCTCTTACGGGAAGCCCGTTAGAACACGGGTGCCCCTCTTATTCAAAGTGCGTGTTCGGCGCCCACGCGCCCGCCCGTGTGCGTGCCTGTGAGCGGTGGTTTGTTCCCTCTCGTTGGCGTCTCGTTTGCCGCCGAGACGGCTGCGGCGGTCGCGGTGTGTTACGTAAACAGCTGTAGGCTTTTGTGCGTTCCCTTTGGACGCGGCGAGCGACGTGTGCTTGAGAGGAACGTCGGACGTTGATACTCGTTCGTGAGAGTCTCCGTGACGTCACGGACCCCTCGCGACGTCACTAGTGACACCGACTGGTGTCACTGGTGGGTGAAAGTGGCAGACACCTGTTCTGCTTCAGGTCGTTCTGCATGCAGCCCGACAGTCGCCGGAAAGCAAAGCAGGCGGGAGTTGGGACGCCGCCGCGCGACGAGAGCGACCCTCGCGTCTGCTCGCAATTTTTCGCCACTGTTTCTATACCACCAACCGCCAGGTTCGCGACATTCGACAGCGTGACACCCCGGCTTTTGTGACGCAATTTGCGGCCACTTCGGAACCACTTTTTATGCATGGGTGGGATAGGACGGTAAACACACCAGTCGTATATACACGCGTTCCTAGCCACCGTAATATTAGGGAATCAAGACTGCGAGTTCGGCTAGTGGGGATGCTTCATACTGTGGATTACGCCTAAAAAAACGAGGACAAAGGCGATGACTGCTAGTCTGCTACACAAGACAGGGCGTACGTTTCAACTCAAATTTATAAGAATACACATATAAAAATGGTAAAAATTGCGCCTACGCAAAGCCGATATACTTGGATTCAAAAACCCGCATAAACCTGGCGACACTGGTGAATGACGGAGGCTTGGCTAATAAAGGAATGTTCCTTCTCAGAAAGGGCTATTTAGAAGAAGCGCTGACACGGACGGTCGACCCATGCGATTTAATCGTGAAGGCTTCGGGTATTTCACGTTCTAGTTTTGTCTCGAAGCTCCCCACAATCTTAGTTCCATGAAAATCTGCAGGTGGCGTTCGCATCTATCACGGTGTATAGCCGAGTGGCGAGGCGGGAATTGCCTAGTGGCAGCTGAGTGTTCTTTAATTGTATCACTGATGCACCTCCCCGTCTGGCCTACGAACACCCTCCCGCGTGACGAAGGAATTTCATATGTGACCCCTGTGGGGCACTCACGAAACATTGTAGCATGACGTTTGTTATCATTTTCTTGAACCACCTGTGACTGGGTAAAGAAGCAGAAGAACCAAAAGTTTCTAGTTCTCCGGTGGCCTCAGGCTCGGTGGTTCAGGTGGTTCAGAAGCCTCAGGTGGTTCAAGAAAATGATAAATCTACACCTAGATCGCCTGTACCATCAGAGGCTTAACGTTTGTTATGTAGAAATACCTGAGACAGCGGTGACGACTGAAGATCGACAGGAAGAAGGAAGAAGTTAGACTTCTTTCCTTCTTCCGGTCGTTTTTCTGTCGTCCCCGCAGTCTCGGGTATAGTTCTACAATTATGAACTTACACCAGCTCACTTGCGTCCTCACGTTTTGTACGGATGTTGCATACTCATTCTGCCTCTCCTGACTGACATTTTTTTCGTTATTATTCTGCATAACGTGGAAAGTTTGTTAGGCGCGGAGAAAACGACACGGATGCGAAACCGATATGCCTCCGTTTTCCAGGTCATGTGCATGGGGCATAACCCGCTAAGAAGCTGGTTTTTCTCTCCGGGTTCTATGTGAGGTTTCGGAGGGTTTCGGTAAAAAAAGTCGAAAAAGCTCAGCAGTGGAGAGCAAGCTTAGAAGGCGAGGAGGAATGGCATACCTGTTGTCCTGTCCTATGTGCATAAAGCTATCACATAACCGTGCAAGAAAAGTGGCGAATCGGTTTCGCGTCCCTGTCGTTTTTCCGAGCCGAACAAACGTTCCACGTTATGCAAAATAATAAATAAAAAGGAGAGTCAGGAGAGGCAGGAGGAGTGTGTAACAAACGTCATGCAACAAAGTTTTGTGAGTGCCCCATAGGGGTCGCATATAAAATTCCTTTGTCATGAGGGAGGGTGTATACGTGTGCCAGACGGGGAGGTGCATCAATGATAAAATTAAAAAGCATTCAGCTCAGCTGCCGCTAGCAATCCCCGTCTGGTCACGTGGCTATACACAGCGATAGGTGTGAATGCCACTAAGATTTTCATGGCTCTGAGTTTGTGGAGAGCTTTAAAAGAAAACTAGAACGCGAAGTACACGAAGCCTTCATGATTAAATCACATGGGTCGACCCGTCAGTGTCGGCGCTCCTTCTAAGCCGTCTCCGATAAGGAGCATAGCTTTATTAGCTAAGCCTCTGTCATTCACCAGTGTCGTCCGGCTTCTTAGGGTTTTTAGTCCAAATGCCTCGTGTTTGCACGTGTGCAGTTTTTACAATTTTTATATGTGTATCTTAATAAATTTCGGTTTAAAGTTACGCCCTGTCCTGTGTGCCGCTCATCTATTTGTCTTCGTTTTTTTAAGCGTAATCCACAGTGTTAATATTACGGACTTTTAGCGAATCGTCACCGCGTACCGCAAAACAGGAGCCTTTGAAGAATGCTTTAGCGCGAGCCCTAGGGATACAGTGACCATAGTGCGCGCACTTCAAAGCATGCTGCAATGGGTTCGGTAGTGCGGTACGCAAAACACGGTAACGGTTCGCTAAAAGTCCCTATTCGTTTGATTACGCTTCGAACCAAGCGAATGTTTAAAAAATCAAAATACATAGCGTCACACACACAAATAAAAAATTTACACATTATTTTTTTAACCGCAAAAATAAACTAGGCATCGCCGAACGCTCATTCTCCGCCCTAAGGTAGCGCTAGGGGTCACAAACCAGATGCCAAAGTTTCAGCCCTATCCGATACCTTATTCAAAATTTGTAAGCGATTTTCTGAAAAGTTCACTGGGAAAATGGCGGCCGGCGGAGTTTTGGAATACATGGGGCTCTATGGCACCAGAAACCGAAAACGGGCGAAAAGGGGCTCCATTTTCCCATTGAAATTTTCAGAAAATCACTTATAACTTTTGAATAAGGTATCCGATCGGGCTGAAACTTTGGCATCTGGTTGTGACCTCTAGCGCTACCTTTGGTCGGAGAATGAGCGTTCGGCGATGCCTAGTTTATTTTCGCGGTAAGAAAGAATGTGTAATTTTTTTTTTGTGACACCCTGTAGAATTGCAGTTCAAGGTTGTAATGTCTCGTTGTTGTTGTTTTCTTGTCCCGTACACCGGATAGAGGAACGACACGGCTGGGAACCGAAACAATACGGATCGTCTCGTACAAATGTCTGAAGGCTTGGTGTATATCCTTCAGGCGTGGCCAAAGATAATTCTGTCATTACGCCCGCAGCGAACTTCCTGCCTTTCAAATGTTATACGAGCATTCTGACTGCAGAATTACTGACCGCTGACAGACAAGTCATGCTTGCCAACTCGCGCATATTATTTGAAAAAGAAATTGTGAAACAATTTCCTTGATTTTTAATATAGAGCTCGTGTTTCACGAAAAAAGCGTCACGCTTCACCAACGCAGACGTCACCTGACCTGTGACGGTGCGTGGGTTTGTGACGTCACACGACAACCGAACTTAGACGTCAAGGCACGTGACGTCACAGCTGCAGGCAACCAAGATGCTAAGAACCAGGATGGCTGAAGTGTTGTTATCTTTAAGTTACATATACTCCGTTTCACTCTCAGTCTGACCACGGCAACGCTACACGATCGGATAGAGCATATCAAGCAGCGACAAAAGTGCACTGCTCAAACGGCGCTCGTCGCCTTTGTGCGTTTGCTCAATCATCATTTTTATCATTTTTGGTGAGCTGTGATAAAACAAGGCGTGTAGTGAGGCCAAGCCTGTATATCTTCCTTCTCTTCCCGAAGGCAGTGCGTCTATGTCGCATCTTCTGACCGCAAAAATAAGCTCGGGGGCTATGATATATTTTTTATTATTAATAATGCTTCAGCTATGTGTGATTCTGGCTGTACACTCCGCGACATTTTTAGTGCGAACAATTCATAGCCGTTTTTTTTCTTCTTTTTTCTCAGTAGCCAAGGATTGTCATCAAGACTACTATAGTGGTGGGAAGCGCTCATTTGGTGTGCTAATCCAAGTGTACACTTTTGATGCCTGCTTGTACCCTTTTAGGAGTACAATGCGAATACGCGCCGAAGTCAACCGTTGGAGATTAAAGCAAGAATAAATAGGTTCAACGGTTTATATGTTTTTCCTTAATGGAATCTTTAACGGTAATAAGGAAATATACACATTTACTACAAGGGGGTCGTCTGGACTAATTCATACGGGTTCCGGATGAAGTGTCCCCGGAAAAAACGTCTCCGGAAAAAATGTCCCCCGGAAAAAAAAGGCCCCAGTGGAAAGTAGGAAAAAATGTCCCCAAAGGGACATTTTTTCTGCTGCCGTGCGATCCGCTTTTGTACTTTTCTGTATGAATCTAGAGTCTGTCATTTCATTCCTGATTTTGTAATATTGCATCTCAACTGTTTTTGTTTGTTTTTCATTGTGAAATAAACGTTTATAACAATTCTAGCCACAACCAAAATGATGGTGTTTGGGGAAATCTGTGAGGTACTTCTGTGAACCATTTCCAAATACGTAAAAAGCGCGACACTTAGCATCGAACAAGCGATCGCTAGATTTTTTAGTCTGTTATTTTTTTCATGGAAACGAAAGGTTAATTGTCATCAAAGTTATTACAGGTACCGAAAGTGCTTATTTGGGAATATAATGGCGCTGGTAAAATTTTGTTGCCACTAATACTCTTTCTAAGTAAAATGTGAAAATACGCCGATGTCGTGTTCGTGCGATCATTGTCGCGATGTGTACCTCAGGGAATCGTATATTTCTTTATTTGTTGGGGCCGTTTTTTCCTACTTGCCACATGGTGCCTTTTCTCCCCAAGGACATATGACCGGACCAGCCGGAAGGCCATGAGGATCACGGAAACCCAGAGATAGAAAATTCTTTGGGGACGTTTTTTCCTACTATCCACCTGGGGCCATTTTTTTCCGGGGACATATTTTCCGGGGACTTTTTTTCCGGGGACATTTTTTCCGGGGACGTTTTTTTCCGGGAACATTTTTCCCTACACCCAATTCATACAAGGGCATTGAAACACCAGAGATTTAATCGTCATCCGCTTAAATATTCCTTTTTTCTCTTGAAGCAATTTTGCCGAATGGAATTCTTTACCGACGGACTTTATTGCCCTACCATAACTTGACGTTTTTTTATAGATGACAATAGTACTCTAGAGTTAAATTAGCTTTTAATTATCACCCCAATGAAAAATACACCAGGCAATCCTGGTGTGACATCAGAGAATCCTGGTGTGACACCAGAATATCTGGTGTGCCCACCAGCAATGCTGGTGTATCGAGCACACCAGCCTGATGTGCCCACCAGAAATGCTGGTGTACCCGCACATCAGCCTGATGGGTACACCAAGAGAGTCTGGTGTCACACCACAAGGGCTCATGTGCCCACCAGGCAGCTTGGTGTGCACACCACGCAGTTTGATGTGACACCAGAGTTGTGTTTTTGTTGACTTTTCCCCCGTCCGCGAGCGTGTTTTCTATTAGTTTGTGTGCCGCCCCTGTCCCCCGACGGGGTGCCTTGTTTCCTCCCGTCTTGGTGGTCGCCGGAGACCCCGCGGCGGGCTCCTTTGTGCTCAAGAAGTGTCCCCTCGTCCCGAGCACTTTCCCGGGTGGCCTTGAGCAGCTTGGGGCGCTCGCCGGCTCGCCTCTTCGAGGGTTTTCTTTCCCTTTCCGCCGGTATTCTTGTTTAAATTTGGGAAAATAAAGAAGTCTTCTTTGTGAGTTCGAGCCGAAAACATGTGTGTTGGTGCGCTTTCCTGACTTCCGACGAGCTTGGTTTGGTAGCAAAACAACATCAGTAGATTCCATCGCTATGTGGAACTGATTATCTACGTTAATTGCGAACAGCATCAAGCCGTGCGGAATCTGCACGTCTCAGGTATGCCGTGCATACTACAGATGCGGCAGCCGCACTCATGAGGCGATTCTAAATATGTTGACACCATCACAGCCCTGCGCACGATCTCCGTCAGCCATCGACGTGCGTTTGTGCTCACTTACGAGATGCGAGACAGAAGCGATGCGTCATAAATAGACACTCAATAATGGTCCGTCGGACTTTACTGGCGTCACAGCGAGATCAGCGACCAGATGCGAAGTTTAAACGGCTGTCGGCATGCGATGACGCATAGCAGGCGCATAACTGCGCGTCCGGTTACGGTGGTCACGTGGAACGCACGCAGTGTCATACCATCTCGTGATGCGCAGCGATCTGCGCGCGTCAGTGATCGACCTCGCTCCGGACAGTCACAAGACAGACGTGAGTCGAGACGTGACGTGGTCATGGACGCTCATGACATGCGGCTCACGATCTGGCCTCGTCGCATCTGAGTTGCGGGTCGGTCACTCTGACTGTGTTTGACAAGATTACGACCAATCGTTCAGAATGCGCGAATCTGCGACGTAAAGCTCTGTGCGTTAGCACTTTGCTGCATGGATCATGGGTCAAATGTTCGCAACTCGAAGCTGCGCTGGCCTTTAGTTTGAGTAAATATCGACAGTCGTTTCGTAGAGTTCGAAGCCGAAGAAGATGTGTGTTGCATGCGCTGCCTGACTTCCGACGAACTTGTTTGCAGCATAAACAACAGAGAAAGCTAGTAATTATTACAGTTTTTGGTGCCGAAAACCGGGAATTAACGGCCAGATCATGCCTACTACGAGCGAGGAGGGCGTCGACCGCCTGAAGCGAAAGAGGATTACCCTGCGAGCCGCCACAACAAAGATCATCAACGAGATTGGCGTCCTGCTGGCCACGGATCCAACCGACATCGGTGAGCTCGAAGAAACATTTGATATTCTTCTACTTAAGGAAGCTTCCCTGAAAGAGCTGGACAAGGAAATCGAGCCATCTGTCGAATATGATGCCTTAGAAGAGGAGATTTCTGGCGCGGAGGGGTACGCGGAACGGATCAGCGTAACTAAGACACGAGTCAACCGCAAGCTGAAAGGCCAAGAATTGCAGAACGACAGGGCGTCCGGTTCTTCGACGCAGGGCAGTGGCTCCGGACAAACTCCAGTTGATCACGGCCAACTCCCTACAACAGTAAAGCTTCCGAAGCTTTACTGTTGTGCTTTTTTGCTTTTTTGAATAAAGTAATTATGACAGCAGCGTTGTTGTCAAACTTATCATTGTACCCTTTTTTGTGAGTAAAGCAACACCCAGTCAACAGGTGCTCTGGTATCACACTACAACAAAACCTGATGTCCCACCAGAACACCAGATTGCTGGTGTCACATCAGAACACCAGATTGCTGGTGTCACACCAACACACCAGATTTCTGGTGTCACACCAGAACACCGATGCTGGTGTGAAAATGTCCCAAATCACATCTGTGAAAAAGTCTGGTGTAACATCAAGTCACACCAGCCCTCGGCCTGGTGTATTTTTCACTAGGGCATATATAAGTAATATAACCACCCCTGCTATGGGGCTTATTGATATAAACCGCAATATTTTTTAAACAAATAAGAAAAGTCGTATTCGCGCGAAATGAGTCGCGAAGTGTACAGCGTGCCCTCCCCCCCCCCTAAACCCACAAAAAAAAATAAAATAACAATACAAATACAATATTTCTAGTGTTTGTTTGTTTTTTACTGCAAAAACAAACTACCATTGCCGAACGTTCAGTCTCCGGTCAAATGTAGATCGTTAGCGGTTCGGACCGGATGCCAAACTTTTAGAGCTGACCGTTATGTTATCCGAAAGCTGTAAGTGACCATTCTGAAACTTTCCATTAGAAACACAAGGCCTGTTTCCGTTATAGTTTATACGCCATTTAACCCCATGTATCCGTGGAATCCGTCGGCCATTGTTTCCCGTTGAAAATTGCAGGAGTTAAACTCATACCTTCTTTAATTAGGGAACTGTTTGTTCTGAAACGTTGGCAGCTGGTCCAGACCTCTAGACTGGGCGTCTGGACAATGCGTAGCTTAATGTTGTTGTAAGAAAAAAAACTGTATTTTTTTTTATCGGTTTGCTCCGTCTCAGCTGGACGTGATCAGTAGCCAAAAGCACGAGCGTGCCCTAACGTCCCCCGGACTCTGGCGAAACGGAGTGTAAGGCTTTTATGATTTTCGTGAAACGTGCGCGGCGATTCGGTGACCTAAGACGCGTACGGGCGGCCCTGGGCGGTCGCGATATGGTATCCCTATATTGCTGCCGCCTCGCGATGCTGGTTTATGTAATGATGCCGAGTTGTAGCTCACGCTTTGCAGCCTTCTTGGTTCAAGGTCGCTGGCATAATATCGCCCTAAGATCAAGAAAACAAGACTCAAAACAAGAACCGTCGGATGTACGCGGGCGTGCGAGGATTTATTTTGCGGCCTAAATAAATCATCGAAATCCGATGACACACGTATACGGGCAGCGGCGTCCGAGTTGCGGCTATCTTGCCGAGGTAAGATTTCGAAAACTTTGTTCACGCGGACACTCGAAATACACGTCGTTACGGTCTACAGTCTCGTTAAAGTGACAAACATAAATCATTGTCCTGTGACTTAACAAAACGTTCTTTTTGATGACCGTAGTAATCTGTTTTGTCGTCATTAGCGCTTATTCACAGGGGCCTTTTACAGCGGAGCTGCCAAGGGCTAGTTTCCCCAGGATCGTGTCCACCAGCAAAGAAATGATGGCACCGAGCTCTAGACAGCTACCGCCATCTATGAGCGACGGCGGCAACCAGTCAACTGGCTGCCGCCGTCGCTCATAGATGGCGGTAACCTTTCTTCAGAGGAAGAAGAGCGGGAGCGGAACGAGCCGCGATGTGCGCAGCAGCGCGAATGGTTCCGCAACCGCCGCGAAGCCGCTATCGCCTAAAGTTCCACTGCGTCGAGCGCTTCAGATTCCCTTGCGAAAGAAGAGCAGATCGCTCGCCTGGAAAGCCACCGCCGAGAACAGAAGCTACAGCTCCGCTGCTCTTCCTTTTTCACCAAAGTGGAAAGGCTGAAAGCTTTTTTTTTCATGCGCATATTTTCTTAGCGGTTTTTTACGCACTTTGGCGCCGGTGGCTCGGCTGCTATCCCCGGCTGAACCAATCACACGCAGTGGTTGGTTTAGCCGGTAACAGACCAACAAACGCACAAAGACGACGATCACCATGACTATGCAGCTTTTTGCGCTGATTGATCGACAACGTCCGAAGGTATACGTTGTCTGCAGTTGGGATTAACGTGAAACGGAGTATGCTGACTCTACTCGTCGCGTGCCTCTCTCCGCGGCGCTCTGATTGGCTCCCCGGGGCCTGTATCTTTCACCGCTTGCCGAGTTCGGTCAAAGTGGAGGCTCTAATCCGTGGATATTTAATTAGCATAAGTATAGCCGAGCGTCCCCAGAGTGAGCAGACTGCGAGAGCGGAGCCATATTACGGCTAAGTCGGCGCGTGGTCCGACTTTTTTCCTTTTTGCGAGAGGCACCTTTTTGGTAAATTGAATTGAAGAAGAGTCTATGGGCGCCGTTCTAATCGAGGAGCTCCGTATCTAGTATTTCCAGGATGTAGGAAGTCGGGTAGTGAAAAAGGCGCGATCGGACGTTCTCAAAATGCCCTAACGGGATCGGAATGCGGAGAGCGAGTTCGTCGCCTTGTTCTTGGGCAGGGGGTTGCGGTGAAGGTCAGAACGCCGAGTTCTGATTGGCTCGGACTGGTGTATAGAACGACGGGAAGACTTTGATGCTAGCCGCCTCAAGGTCTAGCCACTTTCCTTCCTATCGGAGCCAACCGGAGCTCGGCGTCCCCACATCACCGCAATCCCTGCGCAAGAACAAGCGGAGAAAACTTACGCTCTACATAAGAACGCTTCAAATGAACACATAAATATACGCACGCTCAAACACACACACAAAAGAAAAGCTTACAAATTCGACGTTTTTGGTCCGGATTCCATTTGTGCAGAAACTCGGTGTCAAAGTTATGGGGAACGTTTGCGTTTTGTTCTGAAAATCGACTCGTACAACAAAAGTCGTGGACATTTTAGCCGGTGGACAGTCGCTTTTGAACCGCTAAAAGGAAAAAAAAACCAACGGAGGGATACAAAAATAAATTGTCATACACCTGTCCATCTACAAAAACAGGCCCAGCGAAACGAACTCGTATAATATGTGCCTACTAATAGGTGGCAGCTTTGTTCCGTTTTACGTTTCGGCGCACGTTTGCAGCACCGTTTTAAGCCGCGGTCGCACCACTAAATACATCATATACAAAAAGAAAACACTCTGCATACACTGTTAGACGCATGTTTCTGACGCCTTGGTCATACAAAAAACTGTCTCCAATGGCATTTGCGAAGCAAACATGTGCTTCCAAGATGCTTAAGGCCTCTCCGCAGATAATTGAGTCCCCAGGTCTTTAGCGAACCCCACGTGTTTTTTTTTTGTATAACCTATGAGCAGTGGCACTGCGAGGTTGTGTGTGTGTGTGTATATATATAAGTGTGTGCGCGTGTATGTCTGCGTGTGTGTGTGTGGTCTTTATGCAGTTTGCGAGCTTCTTAAAATCGCTACGTATTCGCGGTGTTCGTGTTTCGGTGGTTGCGTTTTTTAGTTTATCGTGTGTGTGTGTGTGTGTGTGTGTGTGTGTGTGTGTGTGTGTGTGTGTGTGTGTGTGTGTGTGTGTGTGTGTGTGTGTGTGTGTGTGTGTGTGTGTGTGTGTGTGTGTGTGTGTGTTGTGTGTGCGTGTGTGTGTGCGCGCGTGCGTGTGTGTGTGTGCGTGTGTGTGTGTGTGTCCGTGTGCGTGTCACGCGTCTTCTGGGCCGGAGCCTGATTTGCGGCTGCGACTTAGCCAGTGGCTGTCACGGCACAGAGCGAGTGAATTATTCCGCAGCAATTGGGCCGCAGAGTCCCGCCGCGTCACGTGACCAAAGAGCCTCTCAGGTTGCGACACGTGTCCCTTCCCCGCCTTTTATATCCGAGGCGACCATCCGGGCCGCGTATAACCGAGTCGCCCTGACGAGGTGGCGAGATCAAAGCTCGGTCGCTTCTATTTCTCAACCGGAGTCCCGTCCAACTGCTAATCCCGGGGTCCTGGACTCGGTCACCTCCGAAGCCGTTTGATCGTGCTGTGGCAATACGTTTTTTTCCCCTTTGTTTTACTTTTTGGTTACTCTTTGTTGTTTTGCCTGCACGTGGACTTCTCAGTATCAAATTTCAGCGTCGTTTTTTTTTTTTTTTTTTGTGTGTGACATTGATGGTTGTCGGGCTTCCAGGTAACACTATCCGGTACTTTCCCGCGTTTCCATGGCACCTTTTTTTTCTGCGAAAGAGTCACGTGACAGCACTACGGCACATGCGCGGGTGCGCGCTTTGAGCCATTTTGGCAGGGCGATTGATATACTGTCGAGACCGATTATAACGAAGTCGGTTATAACGAAATAG
Source organism: Ixodes ricinus (assembly GCA_037355805.1). Lineage (NCBI taxonomy): Eukaryota > Metazoa > Arthropoda > Arachnida > Ixodida > Ixodidae > Ixodes > Ixodes ricinus. The sequence continues at coordinate 59,019 of JAZHYW010028800.1, read as the reverse complement.
CGGCTACAGCGAAGCGATCACGATTTCCCATTCCCTTTTGCACTTCGTTATAACCGAAGTCGCTTATAACGAAATAGCGGATATAGCGAAGTGATTTCCGATTCCCGTTGACGTCGTTATAACCAAACTCGACAATATACCTTTTTTTTTTTTCAAAAAAGGGCTCCTGGCCGGTTTCTTTTTCAGTGTCCGTACGTACAGCGCGTGATTAGCTCGCTTTCCGAAGCGCCGAACACGCGCATTCTGGGCTGAGGAGATGGCACGCTGGGCTGAGGACTCGTAGATATTGGAATGGTGTATATATAGTCACCGGCTGCGTTTACATGATGCGACATGCGCGTTGAATCAGTACGATTATTTTGATTGGTAGCAGACGGGTAGAAGAGGAAAAAAGTAGGAAGACAGGCTGCGTGCGATCGGTCCCCGGTCGAATAGATGCGCTACGATCGCGTTCGTGTAAACGTAGCCACTGGCGGCTTAAAGGTGCCCTGAGGAGGAGGTTTCTGAGGTCGCCTAAATATGGCGATACCTCACTCTGCTGGCTCTAGGCATCCTAGAAACCCCTTAATCAATTTCCCTATTAAAAATGCAATCAAAGATTGCAACACATCAAGGTCATCTCCGGCGATCGGAGGAGCTTATTTCGAAACCGGGACTATACTGTCAGCCGAAAGCAAAATTGGAAGGATCCTCGCGCCTCCGACCGGCGGAACCGCGGTGTGATAGCTCGAATGCGCATGGCGTGTTGCCCCTACCAGCCCGGACTACGGTTTAACCCAGCGAGCGCACGCCCGAGAGCATCGAGAGCTGACGACCGGACACATCACTCCCGCGGAAGACAAAATAAGAAACAAATAAAAAGACATAGTGGGCTGTTTTGTAAGGCAATTATTGCAATATTAAGCTCTCCCTCTCCGCGAAAAAAAAAAAGTAACATTTTTCGATTACTCTTTTTTTTGCTTTTATCACCTACAAAAGCATACACATTTTGTAACAACAGCGTTTGCAATCTCAACGAAATTTACGCGTTTTCATTGGTCACACGTCGTCCCATGGCTGCCGGAACAACGCTCCTCCCGTCGCTGGAGATAACCTCGGTGTGTTGCAATCTTTGATTACTGTTTTTTTGTTTTTCTTCTTAACAGGTAAATCGGCCGCTTATCGTCATACTTCATAGATTTCTAGTATGCTTAGAGACCGCAGAGTGAGTTTTCGCTATATTTAGGCGATCCCAGAAACCTCCTCGGGGCACCTTTAAGAGAAACGCAAAACTTGGCTTATCACGTCCCCGCGTCTCGCCTCGTGGTTGGTTCATCGTCATTCCTATCAGTTTATGCTGCTAAATAATTGGCAGAGGAGCGATAAGGCGGGAAGGGGGGGGGGGGGGACTCTCCACAACCTGCGTTTGGTAAGCTGATTCACTTCAGCCTTGGGCATAAGAAACAATGTTTGTTGCGGTCACCGGAACGTTCATCGCCGAATGTTTACGTTTCGGCCCCCGAATGTTCATCGAAGCATTCATCGTCTGATGACCAGAACGAATGCTCACGCAGTGCTCGAGTTCGAATCAAAAACGAGCCGCTTTTGAGTATAGTCAGCATAGGGGGCGCGGTGAAAAAAGAAAGAGAGAGAGAGGTGTCTGTACGGCACCGCCTCGCCACGGATCGGGTGTGTCCAAGGTTCGCTTCGCTCGTCGTAAGCGCGCGCAGGCGAAGCACAACGGTATGAGGAGCGCGCTAAGCTGGGGGCTCAAGCTCGCCCGTTGCATACCGTCCTGGGATGATGTCAGGACACCAAACTCTTATTGGCTGATCGAAACAAAGCAGTGGGTAGAACCCAAGGCGTTTTCTATTAAGGTCTACCCACTATCCTTCCAATCAAAGCCAATCAGAACTCGGCATCGCCCTGACGTCACGGCGACTCCTGCGCAAGGAGCGGACGACTCGCTCTCCGCGTGGCTTCTCTCGCAGATCATGTGTTGCGAGAGACTATACAATGCCGCTCGAGCACCGCGTTCGACCAGTCGGCGGCTTAGGCTGGCTTAAGTTTGATCCGTCGGCAAATCTTCCAGTTCGCTGTCGTGGCTAATTAGTGCGGGACCGGAAATCCCCGCGCTCTAAAAAAAACCGTCCGGTGCGCAGTGCCTGCTCCGACAATCGCCGAGACAACTTTCCCCTTCGGCTTTTCCGACGAGAGGATGAACGCGCCTGTCAACCTTTCATTGACCTCCACGCGCGCGCCGCCAGTAACTTTTTGACTGCATATTTATCGGCGGCACACGCCGACGGAAGAACCCGTAAGAGTACGCGTTCTGAAGCAGGAGTCAGACCATGCATAGTGTTTGACGAACGTGGTGGTATAAAGCAACAAAATAAAAAAAAACCCATACATGTTTTTTTATGAGGAAGCCGCAGTCACAATGCATGTTTCCACATGATACAAAAGACGCGGAGTTCGTTGCAGAAATGATGACAGAATTGTCCACGGACACACCTTAATCATGTTGACAACATGTTTGCTTTATACATATATGTATGTTTCGAAGTTTTGGTGACATCCCACACCGCCTAGTTATAGTTAGGAGGAGAAAATTGGCTTAAAAGCGACAAGGAATCATATTTTTTTTTCTTTTAGACTTCGGCCATTATGGCGCAAGCTACCGCCTGTTACAAAGGGTATAGCCATTAACATTCATCCATCCATCCATCCATGTGACCAGCATGGCTGGACCTTCATACCAGGTGTAAACACTCCTCAGACATTACCTGCACACTGTCTTATGTACGATGTATTAGGAACGTGACCGTGGCCTTATACGTTCGCCGCGAAGACAATTTGTTCCACTCGAGTGTTTTGCAGCCATTTCGTGCAGATAGTGATGCAGGAACTTGGGATACGGTGTGTTGCAAGATTAGAGGTGGCAAAGCGCCGGCTGTCCTGAATCTATTTTATTTGCTTCCCGCGGCAAATCTTTCGCGACCAGAAAATAAGCTAGAGCACCTGAATAGGTCCGCTTAGAGTATGGACACTCCATTGCCCAAGTAGCTTATGGACTCCGCCATTTTTGTGCTCTCTGCTGAGCGGGGCTCAGTAGACCTCTCGCCAAATCGAAGCGACCCTACCGGCGTATATGTCGTCCGCATCTTAATCCCTTGGCCACGCAGTTTCGATTCGTCTGCCGACCTCACTTCACCAGACCCGTCACGACCAAATACGGCGCTTGTGTTTTCGAATATGTGAGTTTCCTTAAATTTTGTAATACCATAGGTGTTGCCTACAAATACGGATAAATTTCTGTGGCACGTCCTTTTAGAGGGGGGGGGGGGGGTTCCGACGTTCCAGAGTTTCTACGCATGTAAACGGGACTAGGAAGGCACATGGAAGACAAAGAAGTATACTGGACCGGTCATCATGTTCCATCTTCTCCACAATGGGCTGAATGAATGGGTGCGATGCGAGCCAGCACTGAATTTATTTTCATGCAGCGCTCGTATGCGCAACTACTTCGTCAACGGGACGATTGAAACCGAAACCATGCCACTCCTCTCCGTGGCCAAAACAGGTCCCACAATGCAATGCGCCCACTGTTGCATGCTGGGATTTTCGGAAGTAGTCTGTTGGCGCGCGTGACGATTCGAAAATGCGACTTGATGAGCTTTAGATATCAGGCGATGTCGTCTCGCTCCGTCGAGAACTGTTCTAGCGTTTCTGCAAGACGGAAAAGCGCATCCTGCTATCTCGAACAAGGTTCCCAATATTTGGGAACAATGATTTTAAGCACCCCTGCAAAAATGCAGCGGGGAAGTGAATTGGCTTAGAAGGGCGAAAGGACGAATCGTACTTTTGGATTTTTAATTTCTAGGCTATAGGTGGCGCAAGCTACCGCCCGTCATAAAGGGTACAGCCGTTAACATCCATCTACCCATCCGAGATGGCTGAAGCTGCCACGTTACTCCGAAGCGTACGTTATTTAGTGCCTCTAGAGAAAGCCGGCCGTCCTCGGGTATGCATCTCACGAACGCTGTGTCGTCCTTCGTAAAACATTCGGGCTCGATTCCCCAGCGTTGCTCCGCTCACTGCGCTTATATTTTATACATTTTGCAAACGCTGTCATGTTTTTTTGTTTTTGTTTTTTTGTCGTGCTCTGCGCAGCCTGTCATTTTTGGCATTCAAAAAAAAAATCTTACCAGAGACCGAAATTGGGGAGACGGCGAACCGTCCTGTTCACTTAAACACGATTAATGCGAGTCGGGAACCGCGAAGTTAATGATTCTCGCGAAAGGGGACCTTGGGGAGATTCTAATAAATGAGGGAACACAACGCCGCGTGCGCGAACTTGGAGGTGAATACTCTCGCTAAGACTTATGCGCCATGGATACACGTGTCTGAACACATGCCTCGTACATAAAATACTCGACACTCGGGTATCGCTCAGCACACACGTCTCGATTCAATTTAGAGTTACAGACCGTCCTATTTCGGGCCTTCCAGGCGGCGCCATTTTAACGAACGTAGCGCCGTCTACCTTCATACCGGATGGAGTGTGCATTGCGGAGCGCATTGATACAGTCGGAAATCGACTCGCCCTGATCTGTCTCGAGACTTGATACCGCGGAATTTGTTTATCGGATTAGCAAACCTTGAATGTTGAGAGCACCTTTCGAAAATGTCAGAAGACAGCTGCTTCTGCCGTCGCGGCTGGGCTGGTCGTAGCCGCCTGTGCGTTGTTTTCGTCAACATGCGGGCCTCGTAATGGCTTAGGTTCTTTCCTTTCTTTTTATTTTCTTTTTTCGGAGGGAGGAGGATTTGGAGTTCTTTTCCTTTTTGCCCCCTTTTCGTTTTTTTTCTTCGCATCTCTATCTTTTCTGCCTTTGCGATGCCATTGTGTGGAAGTACTTTGGGTCAAACCGTGATCCTCTGATATTCCAGGTTTTCTTGAAGATTGAATCTTCAGGCAGTGCTTCGCTCTGCTCGTAGGGCTAAATAAATATTGGTTTGCAAACATGAAATTTAGCTGCGTTTTCAGCTTGGCGTTCGCTCCAGGGCTTACAGTGTCTATTCTCAAGCAGCTCTCTTGCCAAGCATTTGCTCCGACTTCATTGATGCGGATATGCTGCTCTCTATCTTTTTTTTTTATAAATTATTTCGACATATTAACGCGTAAATGACAAATTGACATAAAGAAAACAAGCACTAAAAGTGATCCAATGGTACATGTCAGACGCTTCGAAATTGGTAGAATATTTTTGTTTCCTACCAAGCGTCGCCTGCTAATTAGAACCCGAGGTGAAATATATTCAATAAACTATTCATCCAGCTGAGACGCAACACTTATGCTCCAGATCAATGCTGCACTCCGCTCACACTTCTGCCTTAGTTCGCCATAAACTTCGGCACGAAACACACAACTACACGCAAACCTTTCAAGAAAAAAAAAAAAGTGCGACCATATATATATATTTTTTTAACGGTGAATTTTTTTTTAAGTCTAAGGGTTACTGGTGCTGTAGGTCGGTAGTGGAGGTGGTGGTGTTTGCCTGACGTGAGCTGGGATCGGCGTGAAACTGCTGCGGGATAAACATGCCACATCCACGTCTATTTGACAGCCTTCGCAAACTGTTTCGGCGTTTAATTTCCTTTTTTTTTCTCGGTTAGTTACACAAACAATGACAGCGCAATGCTGTCTGTTCAATTTCGTCCTCGAATATAACAGAGTACGCGAAAGTAGCAGTTGAATTCGTCAAAAGGCGCTCAATATTGACGGAAAGGCTTGGGCCCCTATACGCACGTGCTGAGCTTGCCTTTTCTAACGGTCCATTCTGAGAGGAGCAGATGACGTTTCAAATCAAATCAAATCAAATCAAATAAATCATCTTTCTTTTCCATCACACATGATGATGGGGGATACCGACAGAAAAAGCTGTTCGTGTACAGCTTGACGAGCCCTCGGCACCCCCACATGGCAGACAGCGCAAAAAGAAATAACCAAAACAGACAAACAATGTGTATTTTAGTACAATGTTAGCGATGCTATTTTTATTTAGTGACAGGATATCAATTTCTAGCGATGCGATATAATTTAGCAAGTGAGGAAGCGCACGTTTAATTCTTTGATGATCAAAGTTTGTACGCGATTTTGGTATTTGCCATGGATGTATTTGACTGGTTTGATGAGTTGAAACGTGCGCGAATGAAGGCCATCGAAGTTCAGAAATGTTCCAGATTTACCTTTTATGGCCGTTTGGTACGTTAATATTAATCGTTGACTGTAAAGTTCGAAGGAAAGTGTGAGCGTTGCGCTCTGGTTAGAATGGTCTATATAATTATTCGAAAACAACAAAAGACACCATAATTATCCTTCAAGCCTCGGACCGTTAATTGTTAAAAAGGGGGTCTTACGGCTTGTCTCGTCAAGGTTGGTTCAGGGCAACAGGTCATCGTACCATTCGTGTCACGACAAAAGCCACTCTTTTGATTTCCAGTTTGGCCCATGGGATTTGGGATTTAGAGAAAGGAGAGGGTATGTTTCTGTAACAGTGAAATCTTTGGACCATAGAGATTGTATAAAAGAGGGAAGAGGGACAGTTGAAACTTCTCTATTACATCTTTAACCACTCCACCTCGCGCGGCCGCGGGATAGATTGATGGGATGGCTACGAGCTTCCTTGCGGCTACCTCCGGCAGTTTATTGATTTTAAGGTATCGACGTTTATCGAAGCCACACTTGTGTGCGTCTTTTGTCGTGGGACGAATGAGTATTGCCAATGACACCAACGCTAAAAATTCAACTGAAGAAATCTTAATTGATACAAGCGCGTTTTATTTTTTATCTGGCATACGTTTGCATCCAGTTATTATTTATTATTTTTTAATAGGAAACACTGCGAAATTAATCTCCGAATTTCGGAGAATTGGGAATCAAACAAATATAAACTCCGATAAGCTCCGAATCTTTGGCAAAAAATAAACTCCGAAAAACACCCTCCGAATTTGACGAAAAATAAACTCCGAAAACACGGAGCCCTAGCAGCCTATGCTTCAAAGCAGACTTGTACGTAATCCGCTACAAGTAACGAAATTACTTGTAATCCCTTACATTTGTCAGTAATTTTGTAACTGAATAATTACATATTTTCTAGTGCGTCCGGACATTTCATCGAACGCCGTTTCATCCAACACCGTTTCACCGACGGCGTCACACCGAACGCCATTTCATTGAACGCCGTCTCATCGAACACCGCGCGTAGGAATGTTTGATCTAGAAAATGGCTTTATTTTAACACCGGAAGGATATAGAGTGTATAATGATCGTTATGATGTCTAAACTTCCTTTTCCTACAAAGCCTGGAACTCATAGTAGGATTTTTTTTCTCCGCTCCTTTTTCTCATTTTTTTCCCCTATAATACCCGACGACTTGGCCTGGCAATCTGGCTAATAAAAACAGGAACACCGACCTGATTTTCCTTTTTTTTAAGCCTGTGATCACCGGGTGCAGTGACGAAGTGTATCCTCACAATGAAGCTACGTGTTCTGCTCCAAGCGCGAAGCCGTCCTGGAAGCAATGACATCTCCTTACGTCGCATGAAACAAAAAAACAGAATAAAAAATATGTCTCTCCTCTTTGTGCATTTTTCATAATCGACCGAACGGTGGACCTCTCGGTTTTGCAGCCTACGTTCTGTGAAAGGAACCTCCTATGATGGAATAAAAATACAAGTAAACAGATAAATACAAAATAAGAAAAGCGAAGCGAAGGCACTTATAACCCTTTTCAGAAAGTACCTTTCATGTGGGGACCCTTCATGTCCCCACAATGAGAGGGAAGAGTCTTCAGTACACACGTCAATAGACCTATTGCTGTCTTACCCAAGCATCAAGGAGAATGCAGGGATTGGTGTTCCACGCGCCACACGTGCTGGCCACAGCAGTAGTAACTTTTCCAAAGCAAAAACCTAAAACAAATGGCATCTTGCACGCGCGTTCGTCAATGCTTTCTTTTGGTTATTTACTTCGAATCATTTATACAGGAAAGGCGTGCGCGTGTGGCGCGTGGAACACCAATCCCTGCATTCTCCTTGATGCTTGGGTGAGACAGCAAATGGTCTATAGCATTGTCAATGCCTCCTTCCGTACGTTTGGTATCATTTCTAAGATTACACGGGAGTTTTTCATGTCAGCCTGCATATTGCGGTTATACTTTTCATTAATTAGGTCGAAGAGAGAGTTTTTTTTCTCTGTCGTATGGAATTCTATTAGGCACACGCACAAATATTTTATTTAAAATGTCCAGAAGCATTTGTTTTGATTTTTTTATGATTGGTATGCCGGTCTCACAGTTTACTTTGAATATAAAACACTCTTAAGATGGTGCAGTTGTTGTACCTTCAGTGCTAGACGACGCGACACAAATCTTAGGCTTTTTGTTTAAACGCCTTCAGGGAGTAATTGAATGCCCTGATCTAACTTCAGCAATTAATATTCACGTTCTGAGACGATTTTTGCGAATGTTTCTTACATTTTATGTCAATCAAATGTTCCAAACTTGCTCCATGATACGCATTCAGAACTTGTATATTACTATCGACATACCATGTATTGACGTTTTGAACCCATCTGTTATCACGTTCGAGTTTTTCCTCAATAATCCCTAGAATTATTGTTCCCCTTTTGCTATATGTATATTGTGCATCATGACAAAGGCGAGATCTTTTCGTGAGCGCAAAAAAAAAAGATTAACAAATGAATGAATGAATGAATGAATGCGTAAACAAATAGGGGAATGAAAACGGAGCAAAATGTGTGGCGGAGAAGAGCCGCTTTCATACCTGAAAACAGCAAGTCGCATACCCACTCAAGTTTTGTTAAGTCCTGATTCAGTAACAAACATTTCGGTGAAAAAGTGGAATGGGTAGTAGCGAGATTAAGACAACTAAAAGCCCTGTAATGCTCCGAAATTCGGTGAAGCGAAATCCAATGAAATGGCATCAAGCAATTCAATAAAACGGCGTTCAATGAATCGGCGTTCGATGAAACGTATCCAATGAGACGGGGTTCGATGAAATGCCGGGTACCCAGGTAGTGCGGGCAAGCTATTTCTGCTCTTTTGAAGTAATTTCTTTTTCTCTTTGCGGACGTAGGCGGGAAGAGGAGGCCACCAAGTGATTCCATGACTCTTCGAGATGTTGAAGGCAGTTTGTGCACGGACAAGAGTGAACCATGTCCTTCTCGGTTAGTGACTACGACCATTTTCACAATGTCAACATAGGAAAGGACACTCCGTCTACCCTTCATTCCCCTAAAAGCAACGTGATATTAAAAGAAAGGGTTTATAGCCTCAACACGCCTTCTCGTTCGTTGCAGCACAAAAGGTATTAGAACACTTCTAATCTTCTTATAGAAAACAGGGAGTGTGTTTTTTTCCTCTTCTTTTTAACGTATTCGGAAAGTTCTAAAAGCTACTTACTTTTTGTTATAAAACTTTTGAAATTGGCTCACCTCGGAAACGGTAATGGTATCTTTATTTTCTTCTATTTTCACCCCTGCAGGACACATCTTGTCTCAAACACAAGTTTTTTATTAATAAAACAAAAATGGTATTTGACGTTGTCTAGAAATTCTGGGCTTGAAAAGCGAGTGAAACTCGTTGAGTGTGTGTGTGTGTGTGGGGGGGGGGGGGGGGCAGTTTTCTGCCCTTCGCTGCCCGTAGCCTCGATCGGACGTCTATCCGGAGAACACTCGGGTACACAACTGCCGGCCCGTGCTCTCAGCGTTTTTGACCGACATCAAGAAGTGCCTTCTCGATGTTGTACGGCAAACGTGCGTTTAAATTACCTTGTTTTAAAAGACGTTCTAATTAATCGTGTTCTAGAAGTGTCCAGGTTATTTATTTATTTATTAGTCGTATCTATATCGAGAAAGTCTGAATGTTTTGGTCACCAATGTCTCAACCGAGGCTCGATGTGTTCAGAGCCAAAGGAAGAATATAGATCGAAACCTTATTTATTCTTTAATTGTCACGTCTAACTGCTCTGTCTGACCAACTTCGTTTGTTACCGTCTGGCAACATTTGCCGGTATAGTCAGATGTGCGTAAATCATTTCTTATTCCAGGTTTGGCCAGTTGTATGACGACTTCTACAGCTTCGCGAATCCGATAGTGTCGGGCACCGGCATCAACGACGAAGCCTCGCTCTTTCTTCGGGGTAAAGGGCACTTCCATCGCTTCGCCGGAGAAGCACAATGCAGTGCATCAAGGCATTCGTGAGGCACAATATGGCACTTCTATCCGGTGCCTCGGTTGGAAAGGTGTTCAGCGTAGCAGTCGACATCCTCAGTAATATATGTGGGAAGATGTCTGACAATATCTTTGAGAGCCGGCTGTTGCTCAAAATACTCAAGGTCAAAAAACTAATTGGGACTGGTGGCAAACAATAAATACCGGACTAACCCTCATCCCATTGTTTTTCTTACTTGGAAACTGTAATTTTGAAAGTAACGCCACGAAAGTGACGGATTACTTTTTGGGGTGATTCGGTCACTTACTTTTATAGGAGGGCAATTGTAATTATAATTAATTTAAACTTAGCCACCAGTAAATGTAAATGTAATTCTTGACTTTTTTTAGTAAAGTGTGCAATTTCGTTTTAAGGTAACTACACTTTAACCATCTTGGCGCCTAAAGTCATGGTTGCCAGCTATCCGAAAGTTTAAACTAAAATGGCAGCAAAACGCTTTTTCGTCCCCCAGGAATGTCAGAAACAGTCCGCGGCAGAGGGAAACGACATCAGCCGAGATTCCTGACGCCGATTCTAAAGCTCAGGAAACCGCATTGACGAATCGTAACGAATGGAGCCCGCTCTCCACTAAGTACCAAGATGGCGGCGCCCACAAGCAAGTTTGGGAAAAGGGAGCGCCGAAACTCCACGCGTATCCTTGTTTGTTGTCTCTAGTGTCGTCGTGTAGGGCACATATGGGACCACAAAAACGTAAAGGGGCACTCCAGTGGATTCTGAGATCGTCTATTTATGGTGATAACTCAAACGCAATCAAAATATGATGCACAACGCACCTAAAAACGAGCAATAATAGTAACGTTCAAAATCTTCACGCATTTAACTGTTTTTTAAATTTTTATTGGCCATATTTTATGGGGCTGGTGGGGACCAGAGGATGGCTTACCAAGTGAAAGTAGTGCCCGTGTATTTCTATTGCTGTGATATTGCTAGAACGTGTTGCCGTCTAGGACTGGACATTTTTATGGACTAAAGTTCAACGAACAATATGCCATCCAAAACAAGCTTCGACCAAAAAGCACTTGAGACAAAAGCACCAAGACGCGAAAGAAGATAGCATGTACTTACAAAGCAGATACGAAACTGAGCGAGTACTGCATAGTCGTCGCGCGCAAATATTCTTCTCCATCTGTGTCCCGACCACTGTGTTTTCTCAAGTTCAAAGACGCGGCAACCAATTTGTAAGATGAAACTTTAAACGCACAAAACAAAGAGACAAAAAAAAACGCGTCAATCCTGCGCTTTTTTTTCTCTTTTTTTACCAAGACAGTCGTATTTTTTGCTAAAACGTGCATCGTCGACCTTTTCTTTTAACAATAAATCTCTCCGAGCCTGGTTAGTTTGTGATGCGTTAATAAAGAAGGGACTCGATTCGCTTTAGCGTAACTCAAAAACTCTCGCGACGAATCGCCAGCACAATTTATGGCCGTCTACGTTTCTTCGTCGCTATAAATACAACGTAGTATTTTTTTGTTTTTGTATTAATGCGTTGCGCAAGAAGGCATTTACAGGGCCCATATATCCTTGTGTTGTGCCTTAGTTGTCTCGTTTGCTCTTTGCAAATAAGCTTTCCAGCAACGCTCCCGTGCGTTGCGCAAAGCCAACTAGACCAAGACGGCTAGAATCTAAAAACCCTGAGACAGGGAATATAAAGCGAGGCGACGACACAGGATATTTTTATCTTTATTGTCTCAGGCTTTAAATTGTGACATTTTCTAACCAGCTCACCTCTATACTTTTCCTTCTCTTGTCGCTTCCAATTGTAAAAAAAAAAGAAATATATATATATACATATATATATATATATATATATATGTATATATATATATATATATATATATATATATATATGTTTATTTGCTCATATTTTGTTATGAACCGCTTGACGCCTTGATAATGATGCACAATTAACATAATGCAAAAAAGAAGAAGAATTCTAGATATTGACAAGAGGAAACTTGAACGCTACAAAGGATGGGTTAAAATTTATAGATTTATTAAAAAATAATAATAATAATTAGGGGGTATTGTAAAATTTAGTTGTTGATTTTGATATTTTAGGCATTTTTCGTGTTTTTTTACCGTCTAAACTTTTAAGGCTTATTTTAGAAACGACAAGCATTCTGGTATAATCCAAGTCAGCCGGCTTTCGCAGAGATTCCAGTTGCTTGTGCTGACACTGTATTAGGGGGTGTGCGTGAGAAAGAAATAATCAAACTGCTTGCCATTAAAGAGGGTACAGCAACACTCGATTATTCCTCGGAAAAAAAGCTATTAAGAACATTCTGATTGATACCACTGAATGGAAAATGTGTAGCGCTTTTAGGGACTGACCCTTTTTTTACGGACTGACCCTTATTTTTACACTAACAAAAACGTCAGCCGCTGACTATGTTTAGAAAATAATGAGTATTTCTTTTTTTAAACATGCATGTTCTTGAGAGTGGCGAAACACCTGATAAAGCTCTATCCGTTTTTCCAATGCTATAACAGTCACGACCTTAAACAAAAAGAAATCTAGTGGATAGTGCGCTTGACTGAATACAATTACAGCTCTCCTGTACACATGTGAAAGACCGCAGAACTGCCAATTGAACATAAATCGAGCGTAAAAATATCCTTAGAACTGAATAGTTACTCCGCCATGACTCCCCCTCACACACGCTCACAATCACGCATCTTTTCGCTCGCCGATGTCGTCTTAAGGTAATAACAATAAAAGAAAAATTCTGCCACCTTTTAATTGTTTTTTTGTAACGAAAATTAGACTTAAAAATCCTTTTCCTTTCTCAAAACTTTAAGAAAAATGAGAATCCAAAACAAGCTTATACAAAAAAGTACTGAGACAAAGGCGCCTAGACGCGAAAGAAGATAGCATGTACAAAGCAGATACGAAACTCAGCGAGTACTGCATAGCCATGACAGTCACCATAATAATGCTTAAAAAAAATAAAACGTGAAAAGCTGGGCATAAATGTGTGACCTATCGTCTAGAGTAATGTCGTTAGTTGGGCGAGTTGGTAATGCCTTACTTCAGCCTTAAAGAAGTCATGCCTCCAAACCATTAAAAGCAGTTTTAATGCTCAAATTGAGAGGCTTACAGCGTCTGGGTTCACAACGCAGGTGCTAACTGAGGTGGTAGGAACTCTGATAAAAAAAGTAAAAGGATGTGAAAAAGCTGCGGGTAATGTCGACAAAAAAGAGTGGTGGTGGTTCCGTATATACACAGAATTTCTCACAATCTCAAACAGGTAGCCAATAGGTACGGAGTCCCCTTGGTGATGTCAGTCCCCCAAAGAATGGGTCAAATTTGTTCTAAAGTTCGAGCAAAAGTCGAAAATACTAAAAAAAACACAGGTGCCGCACGAAACACGTCCGCCCTTACGTGCCCTGGTCAACCAGAGTGGTTTATAGCATTCCCCTTTCCTGTGGTAGATCCTACGTAGGACAGACAGGACGGTGTATTAATGACCGGTTAAGGGAGCACAATCTTTCTCTAAATTCCACGGTGGGGAGTCACCTACCTCTGCATTGTCAAGCGTGTAAGTGTATACCTTCCTTACAAAAAACCACGATAATTGAGCAGATTCTACAAAAAACATACCAGGGAAATTTTTGAAGCTTTTACTATACTCCGCCCTAGGCGAGCGTTGCGTCAGCCATCCTTCTGTGGCTTTAACTGACAAGGAAATGGCCTTTCTACATTCGTTTGAGTGCGGTTGATGGTGTGTATATATCCTCCGCGTGCTCGGGTGCCCCCGTGCAAGTGTGGCCTCGGCTCGAGCTGACAACGTGGGCTGTTCTTCTTTCTTCTTCAATACATCGAGTTGTGAGTTTGCGCTTGTCTCTTTCTCTCTTCCCTCTTCACTGTTCCTTTCTGTTTGTGCGCAATTTTAACCACGTTCTATCGTCTAGAATTTGAGCGTTTTAGAGAAAGGGAATAAGAGAGAGGCACAAAAAACGCGTGACGACACTGACGTCACAACAATCGTTCGGTGACGTGACAAAAATGTGATTAAGATAAGTTCGAGCTCCTATGGGGTTATCTTGACCTAATACCCGTCGTCTGCAAGAGCTCTTTCCACGCACGCTTAGTCGATTGTGATGATCTACGATTGGAGAATTAAACGTAGCTATTGCCACGGGACAGCTTTGTCAGAAACTGCTTTCATTGGCCGTCTTGAATTCGACGCGCCAATAAACAATGCCTAACACTCGTGCATAACAATTAAAAAAGATTACGAAGCGTGTTTAAACGGTTGGAGAGTGGTGTTTGTTTTCTAACTTTCCTAGTAGGACGCCACATTACGTAACGGAGTCTTTCGCGCGCCTTACAACGTACTCCAAGTTTTAACACCCCGCTTTTATTGCCTCTAAAAATGTTACAACGAAACATACGCGCACACCTAAAAGCTGTGTCATTGGCAGCGTTCAGCCTTTCCTAGCCTGTTGCAACTCCAGGCTATGAAAAATTATAGGCAAATAAAAAACAATGGTTGAAATTGTGAAAAAAAAATATATATATCCTGGGTTTTAAGTTACACATGAACGTTTCGATTGTACACGAGTTCAGCAGTCATTCAATTTTTCTTCAGTTACCCGAACACGATGACTTAAATAATATACCGGTATATGACCATTGGACATTTTGTGCGAATCGAATCGCCACGCATAATAACAATTCAGTTCCTTCTTTTTTTTTTACAAATAGATTTTAAAACAGTTTTTTTCATAAACGCGGATTCAAAGCACGGATTCGCGTTCGAATCTGAATGCAGAATGTCTTTTGCATGATGCATGAGCAGTGTGACCCCGGCTTAAAAGCACGAAGTGGAGATTGAAGACGAGCGTCGGGCGGTTTCTAGTTACCTAGTTGAACCTGATAGCATCTACAAATTTTTACTCGGCGGCAGGGACGGGTGGAGGGGGTGCATAAATCTGCGGTCCCAATGCTAACACATCCTACACAATAAATTTTGCAGACAAGATCTGAGTCCCGCTTCTTCCGTGTATGACGGCCAGATTGGTCACACAACAACTGTCTGCAGAAACGTTCGAAGCGCACAAATGTATACGAAGTTGCTGTTAGGTCAATCTTAGAGTATGCGTGTCCAGTGCGGGACCCATATTACCTAAATTTAAACATCAAAATCAGAACGCGTGTCAAAATAGAGCAGCTCGTTTCGCAACCAATGATTACGAATTTCGCTCGAGCAGAAACAAATTTAAGAATCAAACTGGAAGGCATACCGTAGGATTCGCGGAGAAAATATATCTTCGAATACAACTTGTCAGAAATATTTATTTAGAACGAACAGGTATAGTAAAGGATAACTATTTGAATAATCCTGGTTAACCTTTCCTTAAGAATTAACCATCCGCTAAAAGCAAAAAAAATATTTAGGTGCAAAACTGAAATGTTTAAAAAGCTTTTTTTTCTCTTTTTTTCCCCAAATAGATTAGTGATTGATGTTGTCTTTCATAACACGTGGTCACTGAAACTTCGGATGAAATGTTTTTTTTTGTTATTGCACATGCTTTAATATTGACGTGCTGCACTCTATTTATGCTTCACCGTCTTTTATGATGTTTTTAACAGTCTTATTGCACTCCTTCTTGCACTGTTAGTATTTTTATTCACACGCTCGTTATAAGTGACAAATTGTTTTACTTTCTGTAATATGCGATCCCCCTACAATAATGCCCTCATGGCAATGTAGGTACTGCGTAAATAAAATAATTTAAAAAAGTGGCTTCCAACATGCCCCAGGCGGGTCCGCATATACTTCTGTCAGCGTATCTACAGCGAACACCGTTGGGTAGATGGATGTTAGTGGCTGCATCCTTTGTAACGGGCGGTAGCTTGCGCCACCTAGCGTGTCTTTTGCATAATGCATGAGCAGTGTGGCTTGAAAAGAGCGTCCGACGCGTCGGCCGGGCACCTCACGCGGCCGTACATTTGGCATCGAAAGGAGAGAACCCGAGAGTCGGATCGATTGAGCGTAATTCCCGCATCCCGCAAGAACTTGATTCGTCCTGCCTCGTGTCCGTCGCGGTGACGGCGGCGACATCCCCCACCGTTTCTCGACAGTCAGTCACCCCGACGTGGTGATTTGGGGTGACTCCGTGCCAACTTGCGTCGCCGATGCTCCACGCTTCACCCTAACGGGAGGGGGATTTCCTTTCTTTCGCGGTTTTGGATTTGCACCGCCTCGCGGCCGCGCCGAAACGCGTTTAGATCATGGCGTCCACTCACGAGGAGTCTTTTCTTGCGCGGGTTCCGGGTACGAAACTAGGGGGGAAAAAAAGTGGGAAAAGCTTACCTGAATAATCGAGGTTGGGCTTTCCCCGCGGTGCGTTGGCGCCGTCGTTGGAGCCGCCACCGCATCCCGACGCATCGAGCAACACGTAGTGCTTCCCTTCCCGGCTTTGAGCAACAGACTGCTCCAGAGACGGGAGAGGGAGAAGGGAAGAGAAAGAAGGGAAGGGCTTCCCCTCTCTCCCTCTTTCTCTCCGCATCCCTTCTTTTACTCTCCTCCGCGTTGGGTCGGGTCCACTCGGTGCCGGAGGGTACGGTCGTGCGGTGGGGAGGGATGGTGGCACCGGAGGCGCGTTTCTCCGCATGGCTTCGGCTCCGATCCGGATTGGCTTCGCCGCCGCGCACCGAAGTCCTGCGGGAAAGAGGGCGCGTTGCAACAAGTGCTTTGTGTGTGTGTGTGGGCGAGCGGGTGTTCGCGCTGCTGTGAACAAAGCTCTTTCCCTTCGTCGCTTTTTTTTTCGTTTTTTTTTTCGCGATTGGTTAACGATGTTTTAACGCTGTTTATAAATTTCGGATTTGATCAGATTGGAGTTTTGCTGGGATGGGAGCCTGATTTGTGCTGGCTAAAGGGGGGAAACAAAAATGATGTTAAAACATTCCCCCGGTTATATATCATAATTTATTGGCATCTGGCGACCAAGATAAAACCTAATTTTCTCGGCGTTTCGTACCAAATCACTGGGAACTTTTTGAAGCGTGTGATAACAAAGCGTGTTTCCACGAACTACGCTTTATTAGGAGATGCAGCGACAACTAGCCAAAAACTCACTTCTATCGGTATCACTATATAGACCGGCAGTTTACCTAAGGGAATCTTTGTAACCAGTACGGCGCAACGAACGTTAAATACCACCGTCTAAGAGTCGTACGGCACTGACTATATTTGATTCTTATGCAGAAACACCCGATGGTGCTTTTAGGCAAACACTCTCCACAGTATAATTATCCCTGCAACTCTAAAAAATACCCTAATTATGACTCAAATCTACATGCTTTGAAGACAAATGAAAATAAAAACGAAATATTTCAGCTTGAGCGAGGCACGCTATGACGTACGGGAAGAAAATATGTCGACACTAGTTACTAAAAGGAGAAACACAGATGGTGTCTCAAAAACGTTCGATCTGGCATATTAAGTTTTTTTTCCTTACTGGCAAAAAGTTAAAAATTTACAATCTTTCGCAAACCGCCGTCATCATTTTGAGTGTCTCGGTACGTTCTTTTAATTCGTGTCTTGCTTGTCTCGACCGATCGTTATGCGGCTCGAAGCCCATTTGAAAACACGCTTAGCGTCTTGCTTAATCCATATGTTCTGCTCTGTGTTCGGGTTCTGAGAGTTTGGACATCATAGCCGCATTTCAAAACGCGTATTTTTAGCGATAGAGTATCATAAAATCTTCCCCTTTTTCTTACCATCTCGGACGTATTTTAACGTCTGTTAATGCCAGCCTTGAGATTGAAAGATTACCGATATTTTAAGTAAACGACAAGAAACCTGTTTTCATTTTGAGTCTACGTGCGTAATTGCCTAAGAACTGTTTGGTATTTTGTCCCCACAAACTTTTTAGGGTAAATCTTGTTTCTACAAAGGAGTATACTTTTATTAAATCTAAGCTGACATTAGCAAAATCGGCACACTCAGAGATTTTCCTCACTTCTCCATAACCAAGCTACAAATTTTGCACTTTGATTTTTTTTTCATAGTATGTCTCAGTCTTCTGTAAACTAACAGACGCGCAATACCTCAAAATCACGGCACTCCTGCTATTTTGCAGCGCTTAGCCAAGTTAACGCGACCCGTAGTTTCGTAGGCGCTTCTCAGCCAGACGGTTGTACAGTCTCATCGGACACAGTTTCGAACTCGGGCCAAACTTCGAGAAGTCTGGCGCTCAGTCTCGGTACATCTCAAGTCCAGCCGCGCGAGCGAATCTGACAACAAAAGCAGACGCCACGAACTTCGGTTAATGACGAAACGATAATGTGAATAATGAAATTCTCAGCTCCAGAAGGGGAAGGGGAAGCAGGAAGGGGGGGGGATTTTAGGGCAAATGTGAATTATTTGCGTTGGGAATTTCGGCGGCTTCATCGAAGGCATGCAGAAATTCTCGGAGCGCTGTAACGATAGTTTGTTGCAGGTTAAGAAGAGCAGGACAAGTTCCTCCCTCAAAGCTCTTTACTATTTCCCTTTTAGCGGAGAAAATGCTGGAGAGGAAGCGAGTGTCCAGCGTTTGCTCTGCTAAAGCGGAAAGAGCTTCTCCTGGTTTCTTAGTCTCCAAGAGACTATAGAGTTTAGAGTATTCGGGGTCAATTTTTTTTCACACATTCGATTTTTTTTTTTTTGTGCCGGTCGATAAGTTGGGTTTTATCGGAGTTTTTGTTGAAGAAAACAGGACACGAGCATGAGAGCCACCAAACTCCGGGAAACAATACGCGTCACCCGAACAAATGGCAAACGTTTCGGAACAGATAAGAAAAGAAAAAAAAGGAACTGTAACCCCCTCCCCCCCCCTTTTTTTTTTATTAAACGGCTTTACGGACAGTTTAGTGGGGTTGTTTTTCCGGTTAACATGAAAGAAAAGCTGTAGGTAAACATTTATTCCCATGAAGCTTGAATTTTTCTCATTCACTGACAACTCCAAATCGCTTTTTTTCTCTCTCTCTCTCTCTCTCTCTCTCTCCGATTGTGCTAAAATTGGTTGGGGGAATTTTTCGAGGTCGGTATTTATCGGGAAAAAAACACGGAAAAAATTTTCAGGAGTAGCAGTGGCACTTTAAAAGGGCCGTGTTTTAAACGAAGAAACGTTAAGCGACCGTTTCGAACGAAGCAGCTCCGCTCAGCGGCAAACGCCAGCGTTTGCAGACGGTGTGGCAAAGGTAAAGTGACAACGAAGGAATGAAGCTATCGCATCTACCGCTTTCTTAACCTTCCACCGACTTTAGGTGACTCCAGCGAAATCGACGAAACCTAGCGGCTAGAACACAAATATGCGGCGGCACGTCATGTCCTCCGAGATTCTTGGCGCGCAAAAGAATCTCTCGGAGGCCATGGGCAGGTTCGCTCGACAGCCTTGTCGAGCGAATCGGATATTCAGAACGCCTGGCGGTCTGAAGACGGAGCCGTGATAAAGTAAGCTTCGAGAACACGTCGTAAAAATTGCCGATAGTAAGTTACAATGTTACATGTCGCTGTAATATTGGCCCTTACCCCAAAGAAATAGTGAGTGTGCAGCCGAGCTGGTAGTAATGAATTATAACGTAACGCACGACACCGCGGTGCAGAAAAATTCAAAACCTGTAAATTCAAAGAAAAGGACAACAGTAGGAGGACGTCTCAAACGCGGCTAAAAGCATTTATTTTTGCAACAATGTGACGTGTTGGGCTACCTGCGATCGACTATGACGGGCATTACGTAGCCACTGATTTGGCCTATCGTGCTATAATATTCTGCTTGGTTGGCGCGTGTGCGCGTGTCTATTTTACTCAGATTAAGATGCTTCTTGTTTTCTTCCTTCCCGCTTTTGTGTAATAAACAACAGTCGTTAGTTCAGCGCCGTCCTGTCGCGTTTGTTCCTTTACTATTGTCCAAGTTTCTTTGCCGCTGTTTCTTCCCAAGATGTTCATTTATTTGTTCTTGCTCCTACCATTGTCTTTCTCTTCGACTTAAGAGTTTCTTTTTTTTTTTTATTACAGTTGTAAGTGTTTCGTTACGATTAATGTTTACCCCTTAAGCGTTCGGAATCCACGCTTTCGCTTTTGTTGTTTTTCTCGCAATGCACCCGTGCGCGGGGAGAAGTGCTCTTCTCAGCCACGTCCGAGCGCGCGCGTTTAATTAAGCGCACAACGACCCCATCTTTTTCTGAAGCAGGGCTCGGCTGACGAAGCCGCACTCCGCGTCAGCTTTCGGCTGGGGTTCCGTTTGCACTCAGCGAAGCACCAATCGAACACGAGGCTTAGTCGGACGCCGTCGCAGCAATCGCATCTAATCTGTACCCGGGGCACCAGATCGAGCCAGGTGAGGCCAAGAATCCAGTACACGAGGCCCTGTGTTGGGTGGAAAACAGGCCGCGAGCTCCGCGGAAAACACAAAGCTGGACAGAGCGGCCCCTAACAATACACCGTCACGCCGTTGACAAAACAAAGCCGCGTTTGCCGACACCAGGTACGGGCACTGCACACGAACCAGATTCGGGAGAGCCATTCTGCGCATGCCCAGTGCCGCACAGCAGCGCCACCGTCGTGACGTCAGAGGGTGGAGTTGTGGCGGCTGAAACGCGTCTTCGATTGGTGCGTTCAGCGCGCCCTACAGGATCGCGTCATCCGACAGTACGACGCGCTGACTCGTGTGACGTCATTTGCTTACCGCTCCACTGTTAATGTATGGGCAGGATAGGACGCTAAGCACACCGGTAAGGCAGACGCGTCCCAGGTGCACCGTATAGTCGAGTTGGCGTATAGTTGGAGGTCCTTTACAGTAGGTTGTCTCGCCAGGCGGCCATGGAAGTCACATCGCTGCATCATCGCCTCGTGTTCTTGACAGGAGACAAGTCGGCTGGCTGTTCCGGTTTCGCCGCGCATCCTGGCGGCCTCCCGAGCCGACGCAGCGGTGGAGAACCGCTGAGCCGGCGAATCGATGAAGCCGCCTCCGAAAGGGGGTCAGGTTCGGCGAGAGCAGGACGGAATTTTTTTCTCTGCCTGGAGAGGTTTGCTTCCCTTTCCCGTCCCAAGCTGACCCCCCTCCCTTCCCTCTCTCCCTTCCCCAGTCCCGGGTTTAGTGGGTCAGGGTCCCCTCCCGCAGCCTGACCCCGTTCCCGGGGCTGCAGGGCCCGGCGGATCTGTGTCAGGTCTTTCTGGGGCGCGTGTGTGTCGGCTCGGCTAAGGAAAATAAATTATTGCTAAATCCAATCTTTTTCCCACTTTTCGGGAAGACCGTGTAGCTTTGTGTTAACCCCCCCCCCCCCCCCCCCAATCTTCCCTTTTCATTTAAAATACGGCGTTTCGCGGCGGATTTTCCGCCGTTGACCTGATAACGTATATACTATAATATTGAGTACTTATCTCTATAAAAGAATTATTGTAGCGCGCTGAAAATTATTTTAAACATTTACAACTTATCTCCCTTTTGTCTTTCACTATTTGACCCGTCTGTCACCTTTCTTTTTGAAACCGATTCGTACATTTATTTATTTGAACATACTGCCAGCTATGAGTCCAAAGCAGATCGGTAGGTACGTCATTTGTAAATGCGCTCTTGGGTATAAAATATATTATTATTGAAAGCACTAACACTTGCGCTATGATTTATAAATAGTTTATAACTAGCGCTGTTTCAATGTTGGCCTTTAAAGCTTGGACACAAGCGCAAACGTGCCCTTTCCGGCTGGTACCCCGTGTGTGCAGGCCGGATGTCTTCCTCTGCTTGCAATCGTGTGTGTGCGTGGATGCAGGCAAGCTGCTTTGAGATACGCGATTTTTCGGAAACTTCGGAAAATCGTATTTGGTGTCCTGCCATGTTTGCACGCTAGTGATGCAAAACTATCGAAAAATTGGCTATCGATAGTCTTAAGACTGCGAGTTGGGCTAGTTTGTGATGATCCATACCATGGATTACGCCAAAAAGATGAGTGGTACACAGGGCAGGGCGTAACTTTCAACTGAAAGCACTATACGCGGCCTTCCCATTACGACGAGAGGAGAAGTAAAATTGAAAATGGAAAACGGCAGCTTGTCTTTCTGTTTTTTATATATATATATATATATATATATATATATATATATATAAATCTTTCCAAAAAAAACAAAAAACACTTGACTAACCACCTCCTGAAAAAAAATTCTTTTTTTTAAGAAAGCGATTTATTATGGCGTCAGAAGACTATCCAATCAATATTTTGCTACAGCGTCACGTATATTTGTAATAAAGTTAAAACGAAAAACGCAACTCCTCGAAACTGAAACTGGACTGGGGAGAAAAAAAAATATAGAGAGAGGAGGGAGAGTTGCCAGAAATCACGTAGCTCTTAAAAATATTTTTTTTCAATCAACGTATTGGCAGTCTTTTTAAAAGCCACAAAAACTTGGCATCGTATTTTTACATGTTTTAATCATTAGTGTGTGCCTTCGATGACCCACGACTTTTATTATCTTTGGTGGTTGTGTCTAAACCGTAGAGAATAGCACGTGACCATAGAGAAGAGAGTGAGCGCGACTCCAACCGGGCAGTCCTCGATCGGCGGTTTTCGGGCGGAAAGGAAACGAATGTCAAGCAGCAAATTGTGTTCTGGGCTCTCATATGTCATGTGCAAATAGAAACCTTGGCGAGCATAAATACCCTGTCAGTGTTCCTTTTAAGAAAGTATCCACTCGGTACGATGTGTTCGTGGATTTCACTACACCGAATAAGTTGTCGCGGTTGTGCGCTATATAGGATCAACAATCCCAGTTAGTTGCGAGTGTACCATTGCCTGTCTATACTTTCTTGTCCCAGTGTTGTTTTTTTTGCCTTTACTTACGTGGTCATGGACCAACTTGCCAAAATTCTCACTCTGTCGATAGTGTCTAGAACTTTCGATAGTCGGCTTTTGATAGAACTATCGGTTGTCGACTATAGATAGTATTATCGATAGTTGACTATATCGATAGTGCTATTCGATAGTACTATCGATAGTACTATCATATGTACTATCGACAGTACTATTGATAATGCAATTCGATAGTACTATCGGTAATGGACTATAGATAGTGTTATCGATAGTTGACTATCGACAGTACTATTCATAGTGCAATCGATAGTACTATGATAGTACTATCGATATTTGACTTTTGGTACTATCGAAAGTCAATTTTCAGAAAACTATCGAGTATTACGAAAATTAAAAGCACTACCCAAAAAGGGAATGATGACGGATATGTGCGGGTAGACAACACGTGGTTTTGGGGAAAACGTGAAATTGAAAGGAAACGAAGAGATAAGGCTGCATTCTCATGCAATGAATTTAGAGGTAAAACAAAACTGGCGTTTTGCTAGTTTTTTCGGCGCACATAATTTGTATATTCATGGGGTTCAGATATCAGGCTTCACACCTTAGTATGCCCCTATTTGTAAAACTATGAAATATAAGTATTCGGTACTTTTTTCTTGTCTTAGAACTGGGGAAAATACTCGCTGAATATATTTAACATCAAAGTTTTCACAAGTTTGTTTCGCACTTGTGTTTCGTTTATTATTCAATTCTCACATATTACTTTTCATTACTCTGACCATAAACTGACCGGTGAAAATGCAGACTCTGCTGCGGTTCATAATTTTTATTTCTTCTGATGATTATTTATAGCGAATCCACAAAAGTCGGGAATTAGCCATTGACAAATGCAGTTCGGATTGTATGCCGTGATATGGGGTCTAGGACTTTTCGGTGTATAGGGCGTTTTGGTGTAGGACGTTTGCGCACGCACGTTTCGCTGCACGGACTTTTCGGTGCATAGACAATCAAAATACGATTTTTTCCCTCCAAAGTCCTATGGACCGCTAAAAAAAATGACCTCACAAAAGACATAAAAATTGGGAGCAGGTCCACTCGTCACAGCCAACTTGTCATAGGTGAAAGGGTCAAAAAGGGCATCTTGTTCTAGGTGATCCCATAGAAGGAAGAGTGGTCGCATGGACTTTCTCGTCGTAGGAAGAGTGGTCAAATGTTGTCAGTTCGTTCGTCACAGTTCTTTTTTTTTTTATCTTGTTCGCTAAACAGTCTATCATCCCACAAGGTAGTATTGTCTTTCACTGTGACCCCTTTTTTTATTGTAAGCACTCTTCAGAGTTCCTTTTAGAGGGCAGACTTTTGTAAGGGGATGCTATTGGTTCAAGAGAAGAAATGTTTTCGTTGAACTTTTGAAGACGAGCGTGTTGAAATCCACATACTTAAAATTTAAAAACGCGAAGGACGAGAACGAGACAACAACACACTTTTTAGCAACGACGACTGATAAAATAATGTGAACAAAGATTCGCGCTATGCCCAAGATTACCTAGATATGGGGGTGTTAAAGGGGAAGTGAAATGGAGGAGGGAAACCCGGAAAGATAGAGGGGAACGAGGGGGAAAGGGCGGAGGACCCATGACTGTCCAATTTCTATTGGGATCCGTGACTGTCCAATTTCTACGGGAAGTTGCACATTCTATCCAGTTCCGACCTGAGAAATTTCACTTCACGCCTTGATAGAGTTAAGGATGCCGATAAGACATTCCTTTTTTGCGTTCTCGGTGAGGAATGACTCCATGATTTCGAGTCCATAGCGGTCTCGGCGTCCCCCGTTTATCTTCGTGCCGGCGAATATAGTTGGGCACCCGAAGCGCTCTTTGCGTGAACCTCCGTGTTTTTATTCGGTTGCTTCTTTTTTCCTTTTGTAGCGTGAGCTACACTGGCCGGGTTGAGCAGTTTCATGTGGCTCGCATAATCAGCCGTGCTCCGTGCTGCGCATGCGCGAGGAGCTGACGCGCCGGAGCCGCCGCCGCCGCGCCCGCCTCGCCGGTCAGCGCATTCCAGAGGAGTGACGTCATAGCCGCGGCAGACGCACTGGCGCCGCCGCGTGCCCAGCTGTGCGCCTCCGTTGCGCAGTAGCCAAGTCTGACGCTACACCGGAGCCGCTTGATAGCGCCTCTTATTCTGTGCGCATAAGCTCACGCTACGTATGTCCTGGCATAGCCGAGCTAAGCCACGGCAATTTTATTTATTTTTTGTTACCGGTTTAAATTTGAAAAAACAGAAAACACCGGCTGGGTGTATTGGAAACCCAGCGTGAGCAACTACGCGGCTGTAAAAAGTTTTGATTGGTGTTTTTATAGTTTTCGTAATGTCCAAAACCCCTTAATCAGTAATTCTAGAAAGACGTTGAGCGCGTGAAAAGCGCAACAGTGCGCTGAAGTTACCACTCGGGCAACTTCGGGCTTGTGTCAACGCCGTAGAACGCCTGGTCTTGCTGTAGCCATTCAATGAGCCTCCAGACGCCTGAATCGGCCCTCGCCGACCGGCTTCTGGATCCCTGGAATTCCATCCTTCGCAGGTGCGAAGGATGGTTCGTCCGGTCCTTATCTTGGAAGAGTCCATGGCGTCGTAGATATTTCACCGTTCCGGGGAAACTCCGGTTGTTGTCGGCGCACAGTCAGGCAAAAGGAAGAATTCGCTCTGGGTGCCGCCGCAGAAGGAGCAGAAGCATAACGGAAGGGGCCGTTGACATGCGTGCAATCAAAGTAGTCCAGCAGGTCACCGATGTCACCGGTAGATTTTTCCCTGATGTAGGTTAGTCCTTCGGGCTGCGGTGGAAGGAACACCAGCTTATCCAAAATCCCGCACGGCTTTCTAAATTGGTCATCTGTCTTGTATTTGTCCAAAAGGCCCAACTCCCGTTCCTTCAAAATATTTTTTTAAAATTCGCAACTCGATGGTTTGCATAATACAGCTTTGCTTCAGTTTCCATTTCATACCACCCTGAGATAATCCTTGATTTGAAATACATTTACGACGCACAATGACGGAAACATTTTAATTTTCTTAGCCATTCACTTCAAATATTACCCTGAAACCCCAAAAAAGCCCATGCATTAGTAGTGAAGAGACAATGTGCCTAACCTTTATGTGCGCGTTTAGCATATAAGCACAGTAAAAAAGCGAGGTTAGGAAAGGGTGACTTCGCTTCTTCAGTCACTCTTCGGGTTAAAAACTTCGGTTCACGAAGTTTCTTGGACGTCGCACAAAAGTGCGCCGGCATACCTTGAGTCAAGCAAGCTTGATCTTATCAACTCCGCTTAGTTTAGATGACCTAAAGTTTGGTACCAAATCGTTGCTTCTCTGCCTGTTGTGGCTTATCTTTCCACAGCTCCGCATGGGATGGAGTACCAGATCCCTAAATGGTGCAATGTCCATCACATCCGGACTTTAACCCAGCCCGTGTTTCGCCTGGGTAGCCCGAAAAATAAGGTGAGCTTTTGTCCGGTGAGCTTTTGTCCGGCTACCACTGTAACACCCTATATTTTCGCGGAGCCTATTTTTCGCGAATCGTTGACCAGAGGACATAAACGGCGAAGGCTACAGTCCCAGTGAGCCAATATGCACGTTGGAGAGAGGCACATGACAACATATCATCAGAGTGCTCGTCAGCACAGATTTGTCACATACCTTCACTCCTTCACTCTGATTGGCTCGATGGGACTGGGGCGGTTGCCTTTTACCAAGTTACGGTGAAACGAAGTATAGGCGGCCCACACTTTTGAAAAAAAAAGTCTATTGAAGAAACTGAAAGGAATGGTAGTCAGCATTTTGCATCAAGACTGCTCTTCCGGCAAGGGATGAACACAAATGGGAGTCGTCTTGTCCAGGTACTTAAAACGCGTAAATAATTGACCGGCTAATACAATGCGCTCTTGATAAAGAAGCTTTTGCTGCAATAAATCCTATAAAAAGAGAAAATGTGCAAGTAAAATTCTATTTCCCAGTGGCATTACATCTAACTAATTGATTATATGTGTGGTGCTATCTCTGGAGATATAAAGAGTGAGGCTGCATTTTTTGGGGGGATTCTAGATGTTAGAATGATGGATTAGACAACCATCTTAGAGGAGTCTGATTATACACATGGAGGTTACATGGACTGTTGATACCGATCGGCAGGGTAAAGAGGCTACTAATACTAATTTCTAAAGGGACGTCGGATGCAACATTTTGTGCACTGATCAATCAAAAAATGTGAAGAGTTGCTAACTGTGCCTTGAGTTCCAAGAGAATAAATGAACTGTTTTATGAACGTGTATTGCAGTGTTGCCAGATGGTCCCACCAGAAAACCGCCAAACGGCTGGGAGGTATAGCCCGAATATAGCCAAAGCCATAAAAAAATATAGCCAAAATAGCCAGGGCTAAAAACAATTATTTTTAAGCCTTTTATTGACAATTTTTCACACACATACAAAACACTTTATATTATTTTCTTCAACCGTCAGATGCACCACATTTTATGTACATTATGTCACTTGTGAATTTTTCAAAAAAAAAGACTTCGGAAGGATGAAAATCCGTACAACACTGACCCTTCCTTCGTAGGTTTTCAGAAATACAAAACACACAAATACAGCTTTAATGTGATGCCCGGGAGATATGATCATACAGTAAAAGAACAAAATACAGAAGCAGAACAGTAAGAACACTTGGAGTTTCAAACCAGAACCCCAATATCTAAGGTCCTTACCAATATCCCACCCATCTCTTTTTCTTTGTGTAGAATACGAGTGTCCCCATTTCGGTTCACGCTATTTCTGATTGTGTTGCCCTTTCTCTGGGGTGGGCGACGACTGGAAAAAGGTAGTCAATTGTTTAGCGGTGAAGCTGCGGACTTCTCATTTTGACGAACTTGGGTGCCTAAGGATTCTCACAATGGGCACCAAAGCAGCGTTTGGAAAGTTCAGTCTAGGTCCGGGTAGAAGACGCGCTACCGGGCGTGTGGTTATAGTGCAATCTGTTTGGTTTTCTCCACTGCGCTGTGGGGAGACCGCTGGAACTCTGCAAGCCTGCAAGCATTGCTTCTCTGCGCATTGTGAGAACCCCCAAGTTTGTAGAAGTTTGAAGCCTTTCTCCTTCCTCTCTCTCCTCTCGACTGGCCAAAAGACAACAATTTTTTTTTCGAAGCTGATAAGAAGTTCGAAAAGTAACTAGTCGAACCTCAAAGTTCGACGTCGAACCTGAGGTTTCGACAAAAGTTCGCCGCATCCTTAGAAATACACTCTAAGGAAACAAAATTGGTTTCAAAGGACTAATGGCAGCATTTGGTCCTCTGAACTCCCATTTGCTCCCCGAAGAGACCATCTGGTTCGAGCTAGGTACCGTGCGCAAATGCTGAGGACTAAAGGCCCGTTCGCACTCTGCGACCGAGTACGACTGAGAGAACCAGACCGGTTTTTAAGCCTCTGCGATCTCTTAGGACCAGGCTAGCGATTGTCCAAAACCGGCTAGTCTCTCTCGGCGAGTGACCCGCCTCGACCGGGACTACCGAGCGCGCAGGAGCAAAAGCTGCGGCGGGAGCAAAGGCAGCCGCGGGAGCAAAGACGCGGACAAGATGGCAGCGTCTGCTGCATCGCCGATGGCCAGCGTTAGGGGCGCACTTACTGTTTCGGAACGCAGGGAGAGGTACCCACAGACAATCGTAGCATCAAAAATTGCAGGAGGGGGCATGTTTAAGGGTCGGAGCTGACTTTATAACGATCGCGGCCTCTGTACCAGCACGTCGTGGAAGCCAGCGCTGACTCGAGCGCCACCATTGCTGATGCACTGGCCACGCGGCTTTTAACCGACTGTCCTGGCGTCCTTCCTCTTTGCATTCTTTGGAACGTGCTTTGAAAGCGTTTATATTTTCTTTTTGGTTTAACTGGGATGAAAATAGCCACGTAGCACGTGGTAAAAACGTTTCCAAAGACAAAAAAGGTTCATTCTGTTTTGTTTTTTTTATTCTTTACAATCTATGTGTGTGTGTGTGTGTTTTTGTTTTTTTTTCGCGAGAGACGATGCGGTTGCTACGGAGACGCGCATGCGCAAAGTGGGGCAGTCTATGCGAGGAAGCGAGAACATGGCTGCTGGGAGCCTATGGGGACGCTGTTTTATAAACTGTCACAAATAATTACTGTGTGTACCGTTACTTCTTAGTAAGAGATACACTTGTTGGAAAGTTTAGCAATAATATTGGAGAACAATATTAGTGCGAAATCAGCACCATATTTTTAACATCGTTCACGGTTGAAATGGGCACTGACCAAACGACTCCTTTCATATGAACAGTATAAAAGGCGCATGGGTAGCCTTTGGGGTTGCGATTGAATTAGCGTGTCGTCGCGTGTGCATTGTGCGTGTGTCATGTGTTCTAACTCCTTGTCTATATTAAAATGTATAATACGTGTTCAAATGTGAAATAAGTGTTGTTCATTAAAGAATGTAGTGAGCGTGGAAAAGATCGACCCCAGCGGTAACATATTTTTTACCAATTTTGAATTTGACGTTGACTAGCGCCGCTTGTTTGTGTAAGAGGTGCAATTTAGTAATAGATAAGGCAACGGCGCAACATTCAGTCCCAGTGGCCTAAATGTAAGGGTGCAAAGTAGTCCGGGAGTTCAACTTTGAGGGACTAACGGTACACTCTCAGAAATAAGGGGTGTACAGGGGTACACCCCTTGTCCCATATGTAACACCCCAAACTAAACTTCATCGTTCTGTCCACTTATGTCGAGCTGGCGATTCCAACTTTTACGAGCGGCTTCATAGCCGTTGGATATAACGTCACTAAATAGCTAGTGTGCCGTATCAAAAACTACAAAAAAAACGCCGAGGGTTTTGCCGCAAAGGCCCAAAAACCTTTATAGTCTTACTCGTAGCCTTTAACGGCATTATCTAACACAATGAGCTGTATTGCTGGACTATCAAGCAGCTCATAAAAGTTCGTACCGCCAGCAGGGGGGGGGGGGGGTCGACGGATTATCGTGACCCCCTCTGGATTTCTGCACGCGCTAAAGTTGGGGCGTGGAGAGGCTGAGGGAGAGGGGGAGGGGGTTCCTAAACATATGGCACGCTGAGCCAGCACCTGACCCCCCCCCGCAGGAAATTCCTGCATCCGCCTCTGAGCTCGACGGCGGTGGACAGAACGTCGAAATGTAGTTTTATGGTGTTATATATGCGACAAGGGGCTGTACACCCCTATTTCTGAGCAGTGGCGTGGAGAAAAGGTTGCTCCCGTTACCGCTGCCCTCCTAGTGGAGCAATGGTTGTGTCAAGGCATTTGCTCCCTTGAGGGGAACAAGTACGCTCTTTTTCTTAGAGTGATATAGCCCAAAAATAGCCGCATAGCGAACCACGAACTTTTGACACCAACTAGAAAAAAAATGTACCGTGATTTCCGGACCGTAGTCCGCACCCAGTGCATAGTCCGCGGAGACAAATTTGGGGTCGAAAATAAACGTTTTTATCTTAGATAGTCCGCACCTCGGTACATAGTTCGCACCCCGTACATAGTCCGCAAGGTGCTTAGTCTGAACATAAAAAAGTGTCATACACAGCACACCTCGACAAATGCTACTGCATTAGCTCACAAAGCTTTATCATACCTAAATCAACACTAATATAGGTGCGTTACTCATAAAATACTTCACGACTTGTCACAGTGAACGATCTAGAAAAAAAAACAGATCATTGTATTGCCCGCACTCGCAGATAGTCCGCATCGGGCGAATTTTCAAGTTTTAAACGTGTATAGTCCTGCGGACTATAGTCCGGAAAATACAGTGAGCCCGAATTTGGCTATATATAGCCCAATCTGGCAACACTGGTTAGTAATGACGAAAAAAGTTAGGGCGCAGACAAGCTGGTGAAAGTTTAACATTTTAGACAAAACCACGAGACAGGGGGGAACGGAAGGACGACACAGCACGAAGTTTCAAACAGAGCTGAAATTTATTGGATTGGTTCTATGCGGAGGGCAGGTTCGTCTGCTTCTCGCGAGGGGGTAGCGGTGACGTCAGAACGCCGAGCCCTGATTGGCTGATCGCGGTCCCCTATCTGAGCGTCGTCTGCTCCTTTGCAACGTCGTCTGCTCGCAACGTCGTCTGCGTCTGTCTTACCTTTCCTGCGACTTTTGCAAGTGGAGAGGCCAGATTCACGAAACTATCTTACGCCAAAAATATGCGTAAGACAAAACTTAAAAACAAATTCGTATTCACGAACCGAAATTTTCGTAAGTTTTGCGCAGGTTACGACAAAATCCTACGACAGCTCCGAAGCTACGCACTTGTTACGATCAAATCAGCATGGCCGACAGCGTCGCGGTCGCGACGACCAACGGACGTTTATTTTTCTACGTGCGCTTCTCTCGCGTCCCGACTTCAAGCAGCAAGAAAAAGTAAAAAGTACTTGAACCAGACCACGACGAACAAGAACGCTGGATCCACAAACACCCGGGAAAAGCTCCAACGGCCACGATTCCACCGACACCGACCAAGCGAACTCGGCAGATAGGCCTAGCAGCCACTCCGACTCGGTGACCGTCTGCCCACGACCGGCTGGCGTGCTGAATGGAATGTGCCCGCGCGACCCTTGTGAACCCTTCCCGTATTATACTGTGATCACTGACCTCAATTTTAGATTAAGAGGTCAATCTCTTCCTCTTGTCATCTCCTTGTTTTCCGAGGCAACGGTGACTCTCGCCGGTGAAAAAGCGGTGAATATCCGACAGACGCAGGAAAGGTAAAGGAGCCATCGCTTTGACTAGCAGACGTAAAGCAGACGACGTTAACTGCGCCAACCCGCCGACGCCGTTAAAGAATGAGGAGTCTTGCCGCACACGAAAGGGGGAAAGTATTTGGGAGGGAACTTGCGGACACTAACACGCTCACTCTCGGTTCTTAGCAAACAAACCTCGGCGTCTCGGGACACCTCGCCAGTGAGTACTTTGACTTCCCTCCTTGATGCGCGTCTGCTAGTTGTTCGACAAAAACAACGAACCGCTCGAGTTATTTCGTCTGCCTTCTCTGAAAGGCGAAGTCGAGCTCGCTCGTAAAGACCTGCACTTCCGAAAGTCGCAGGAAAGGTAAGACAGACGCAGACGACGTTGCGAGCAGACGTTGTTGCAAAGGAGCAGACGACGCTCAGATAGGGGACCGCGATCAGCCAATCAGGGCTCGGCGTTCTGACGTCACCGCTACTTCCTTTCTCATGCGCAGAAGACGAAAATGAGCCCATCACTTGGCGAGGCCCATAGGGTACAAGTGCCCCGAAAATCAAAAGGAAGGAAAAAGGCGTAGGTTGATCTTCTCTTTCCCGCACGCTACAAGAGAAGGAGTACGTTGACCAATAGCACACCGGTACTGTTCTAAAGCGAACAAGAAGGGGGAGGGGGTAGATCCCTTTTCCCACCTCGGTGAGGTCCGATACACATGACAAAAGACAGGGCTGCGGGACGGTGACCCATTAGGGGAAAACCCCAACAAGGACAAAGGCGAATAACCCCCGACATTCTTCATAACCGAAACAAAGGGGGCAGGGGTGAAACATAAACTCGAACAAAAAACATCCTACACCTATATAAGGGTGACCTACAAACAATCATATCTGTAGAAATCTTTTCAACTCCGTGCTAAACTAAAGAACGGCCTATTTACTGCATTCCCGTGACTTAATAATAGTGAGGACTCCTTTACCAACCGTTTATGATCCTCTCTCTCTGTCAACACAACCGATGTGGAATGCCATAGCGGTATACAATTGTTACATTCCATCACGTGTTTTGCGATTTCTAAATACCGGTCTTTGTTTCGAATACATCGTTTGTGTTCAGTTAAACGATCATTCTAACAACGCTTTGTTTGTCCAATGTAACATAACCCGCAGGCAAAATGAATCTTGTATACTGCGCCCGACACACAATCAACATATTTTTCTCTGTGTTTTTTGGTACATCCTTTTCTGGCCGAGTCGAACGGCCCGGGGTCAAACAAGTTAATTTGAAATCATTTTTTGAACACAGCGGTGCTAATGCCGTAACGGTTGCCGGCCGATTTGAGATTATGACAAATCCGATGGAAGAAAGGGAGAACAACACGCCTGGCAGATTCATGCACCCTTTGATATTTCTCTCTCCTATTAACACGGTACAACAATTGTTGTACTGTGTTCAGACAGTTGTAGTACTGTGTTAATAGGAGAGATAAATGTCGCAGGATCTTGCTTGCTAAAAGTTGCTGTGATTATGCGGTTACCCAGGCCTAAAGCAACTTCCCCTAGGCTCTATCAAGTTCGAATCCCGGAGAAAAGCTCATCGGAGAAAAGCTCACCGGAGAAATGCTCACCGCAAAACCGGCGGATGCGGAGAAAAGCTCACCAATTGTTTTCTTCTTTTTATATGGAGGCTGTTGAATCATGCGTAACCTATTTCAATTTGTGAACATTAAAATTCGTCAGCTTTGTAAAAAAGAAAATATCCTTTTTTGTAATACTATTAGTTAAGCTTATTGGGTATATTGCTCCCAAAATAATAATTGCGGGCGAATGTTTTCTATGGCTTACTCTCGACGCAACGAAGCCTAACTGAAAACTTTATACACCTGATAGAACAAGAAAGAGTTCGAAAATTTAATAATGTCTGCCTAAAACCTAAAAATCAAAACTGTAAATGCCGAAAATCCGAAAGTGCATGCGCAACAACGCGGTGCCTGAAATTCTCTTTGAAGCTTTGGTTCACCTTTGAAAACAGGATAAAACAGTCAGTAGGATATCAAGGCTTCTTTCTTCCGCGGACATGCACGTTTTCTAGCCGTTCGTGCTGGCGATTCCACTTGTTGCCTTTGTGCGATAGTGCCCTTCTACTGCGAACTAGGGTGCCTCAATGTCCTTCTGTTTAGGGTGATGCCACCCTTTGTAGTACCCGATGCCGACAGCACGCGCTCAAGGGGAAAATACAAAGAAATCGACGAAAACAAAATGTCGCCATAGCACAGTCAGCGCCACAGACGCGTGCAGGGACACGCTCTTTCACGCGCTTCTGAACAAAAAAAGAAAATAAAAGTGTGGGACAAAATGGCCGGATGACTCCACCCTAAGCAAAGCGCACATGAGAGGCACCCTACTGCGAACCACCCGTGACCTTCAGAGCTGCACACTCTCAGCGTTGTTACTCGTGATTTTTATAATAAGTAGTCTTGTGTAATGTAGCGAATAGGGCGAATTGGTAAACGTTATACATGATGAAAACCGCTCAAACGACGAAGACGGAGTGAAGACAACAAACACGACAGGACGAGGCTGTTCTCGCAACTAAAGTTTTGTTAGTGAAATTAACAGAAAGAAAACAGCGTAGCCGACACTGATTACATCAGCAAAAACCTACTTGTTTATTAGGCACTACAAAATACTTGGAGCTGAAACGGTTCACACACCGCTATTCATATTAGCTCGCAAAGAACAAACCTCTTTATTTGACAGAGCTACCAAAGGCGCAGTCAGCTGTCAATAATTTTTTGTCTTTTTTTACCAGTGTATGATGTTCTTATTTTATACTTGCGGCTTAATTAATATACAAAATGGGTGACTACTAATTTCTGAGGAATTAGTAAATATGCCCAATGAACTTCAAGAATATTACAAAAAAGAGGACATATTTTTAATGAAGTGACGAATGCGAATTGTGTTAAATTGCCACGTTTGACGTAGAATCCGCTAAGTTAAAAAAATCGGTGAGTTTTCTCCGCATCCGCTCAAAGGCCGGTGAGCTTTTCTCCGCATCTGCCGGTTTTGCGGTGAGCTTTTCTCCGGTGAGCTTTTCTCCGCCGCTCATCAATTTCTGCTGTGATTATGCGGTTACCTAGGGCTGAAACAACTTCCCCTAGGCCCTACGTCCGACGCATCCATTTCGCATCGATTCTCAGACATTCCAACGTTCTAAAAAGAATGTGGGATAGGCTGGGGGAGCTAAAAGAATGTGGAAAATTTCATGCTAAAAGTAAGAAGTTCTATCGACCTCGAACACATCCGGAAATCCGAGCACCGGTACGGCAATACGGCTTCTGCTGTCTCACAGGTGTTAATATCCAGATGATCGAGCGATCTTGCTCAAAAAAGGTATAAAGTGTCATTCCTTCATATCTTCACATGATATCTGCGTCAGAGAGCACGGAGAAGCCCGAAATCGTCGGAAAGCAGCGGCACATCACGATCGTCACGGTTACCGCGCACCGAACAAACTCGCATCCGCCAGCTCTGGGCGCTGCCATCTTACCGGTGACGTCACGGCTCTTGTGAGGTCACGTGACGAGTGGTCACTTTTGCGTACAACATGGCGGCAACCGGGGGGGGGGTGCCACTTTCGAACTTCCGGTTTATCACTCTAAGCCCCTCTACCTCGTTGGTTGAGCGTAAACTACAAACTCGTGGCACCACGTCGCAGAAATTGACACGAGGCGACTCGAGGTCACATGACGTGGTCACGTGACTCCTATTTCCCCGCTAAATTTAGCGGGTAAATCGACCTCACGTTACTTTGCTTTCCACGCTAAATGTAGCGGGAAAATTGACGTGAAGGGTCCTTCATGGGGCTCATTCGTGAAATGACGTAAGTCCGCCAAATTTAGCGGATGATGCTCATGTGACGCTCGGTGACGCCACGACGTCACACCACATTTTGACGTCACGTGACACTAAATTATCGCTAAATTTAGCGGAGATATTTCTTCGTTAAATTTAGCGAAAAACATTACTCCCGCTAAATTTAGCGGGTGGTATACTCACGTGACACTGACCTCAGGTGGCACCATGATGTGACGTGCTACCGCCAAATTTAGGCAGAAAACATTTTCACGCCAAATTTAGCGAAAACATTTTCACGCCAAATTTAGCAAAACATTTTCCCGCTAATTTTAGCAAAAACATTTTCCCGCTAATTTTAGCAAAAACATTTTCCCGCTAAATTGAGTAAAAACATTTTCCCTCTAAACTAAACGGAGATTTTTGTTGGATAAATTTAGAGGAAAAATTGTGACGTCGCGTGTCATGACGTTACATGACGCTGTGACGTCACAATGTCACGGCATTGTGGTTTCCCGCTGAATCTAGAGGAGAAATCTTACCGCTAAGTTAAGCGGGCATCGACGTACCGGGAACACACACGGAATTCGCTGCGAAACTCAGCCAACAACAAAATGCCATCGCCGTAAGATAAAAAAAAAAATAGTATCAGTGTTTTTTTTTTGTTTTCTTAGAACATCAATGTGGACAACTGACCCGCAAGTAATCTAAAATGTTATTAAGGTATTTAGATAGATTGAAGCCTGATTTACTGGCGGAATGGGTAATGAGGAATTAAAATGATTAATCTGGGCATAAATGACTACTCGTGCGCGGTTGGGATAGATAATGAGATGAGCACCTTTTCGTCGTGCCTTTTTTTCTTTTTCTATAAATAAAAAAATACCGATAAAAAACGTGGCTCCTCATAGGTTTTTAAAAAAGAACGCGAAGAAATAAAATGTACTCGACAAAATTTATTGAGAAAATATTGAAATTCCTCTGGCCAGACTGAAACAGAGAGGCATTATGAGCCTTCCATTTGATGTCTATATTTAGCAAAGAAACGAACCATTGAGTCGAGAAATATTTTGTACGGAAACCGGGGCAAATTTAACGAGAAAAACGATTCCTTCTGTTTTCAATAATTTTGCGCCTGAACCAGCAATAACCAATAATGTGCGAAAAAAAATATATATATATCCTGAAGAATGAGAGAGTTCTCGGGCATGATTTAATGTAAATCTCGAAATAGAATAACGTAATTACTTCTTTTTTTAATATAAGTTTTTTTCTTTTTTTTTTTGCTTCGACTTGAGAAAGGTATAAGCGAGAAACGCATAGAAGTTTTGATCGCATGCAATCAGATTAGCGTAGGTCCATGTAGGAAGTTTACAATGTGTAATCTGAAAGCGCAGTCACACTCTTTATACATCATACAAAAGTCTCAGATTAAGTGTGTACACAGAATTACCCGCGGACGCGCCTTAATCATGTTGACAGCATGTTTTGCCTCACAGATTTATGTGCATCAAGCATGTCTGGAGACAGTTTTTTGTTTTTATTTTTTGTATGACCAATGTAACAGATTCATCATACAAGAACGAAACACGCCTCTGAATGTGTCTGTGGACTGCCTTTTGTACGATGTAATCACAGTGTACGACTGCGGTTTTCTCTGTAAAGGCAGCTGGAGACGGTTTTTTCGGTCCTCCATGTAATGTCACAACGACAAAGGGCAGAAAGAAAAAAAACTATATCGCCTGAACTAATAGACACCGCATTTCAGAAGAAAAAAATAGGGGACACTTAAGCTTCGCCTTGAAGAGAAAATAGGGTCCACAAGGGGATTCAACAAAAGGACAGGGGGAAAATAAGAACCATGTTGAATTAACCTGAGACTGGGGTAGAGGAGAAAAATCAAAACGTAGAAGAGACAAGAAATAGACATGATGACGTCTCAAAACGTCGTCCAGTCTATTTTTTGTCTCGTTTACGTTTTGATGTTTGTTCTGTACCCCAGTCCCAGGTTAATTCAACATTGTTAATATTCACCAGCTCGCCCGCACCCGTATTCTCCTCTCGAAGCCACCCATAAATCCCACAAAGGGTGCCTTTTCTCACTCTTCCACCCGTCATGTTCGTTTGTTCACTTTTCCTCTCAACCTTTCGGTCTCTCTGACGTCAAGACGAGCTTCCCTCCGCTTCTGGGCTAAAACGCCAAAGAAATGTTATATAAAAAAATACTTGTTTTGCGGGTTTGTTTTGCGGCTTGGTTTGGATCATGCTTAAAAGCTCCCTCCCCCCCCCTCCCCCCGGGGAAGTCTACGTTAGTGCCACTAAATAAGCTACGCTTCAAAGTAACGACACTAGGCCATATTGTGCCTTAAAATCATGGTTGCCAGTTATCGGAAGCTTTATTTGAAATCACAGGAAACGCTTTTCCGCCCTCCACAAATGTTTGAACAGTTCGTCGACAGAGCAAAGCAATATTCCATGAGCTTCCTAACACCGAATCTAATGCTGAGGAAGTCGCACTTTTGAATCATGGCGATCGGCAGTTGCGTCTGCTCTGCACAAGTACCAAGACGGCGGCGCCCACAACGATGTCGGGGAACGGAGTGCCGATACTCTAAGCGCAGCTTATTTAGTGGCTCTAGTTTCATCTAATCCTCTTGTCGGGCCGGTGTATTGTGTATTGTTACTCCTATTTTGTTTGCGTGCAGCGCGCGTGGGTGAGTAATCACGCAGGAGATGGAACACAACGTGCAAGTTCGTCTGCTCCTTTGCGCACCTCGTGCCTTAGTTTACCCCCCCCTCTAAATATGACGGCATGAGCTTGACTACCTCGTCATCGCGCGCCCCCAAAGCGTTATTTATATTGCCATCTAATTGGCGTGTCCCTCGATGCGTTTTGATGGATGCGCCAAAAACACATTTGAAGCCAAATCGCTCGAGCAAAAATGGATGGGCCAAAAACACATTTTGAAGCCAAATCGCTCCAGCAAAAACTATTTGAGCTCAATATCACACAAAACAAGGAGATAGAATCAATGAGAGTCCCTTTTTGACGACAGCGTTCGTCACCACTGCCTCGGAAAACAAGGAGATCACAAGGGAAGAGTTTGACCTCTCAATCTAAAATTGAGGTCAGCGATCAAACTATTCATACGGGAAGGGTCCACAGGGTCGCGACTCGCGCTGGCATGTTCCATTCAGCAAGCCAGCCGGTCGTGGGCAAACGGCCTTGGTCACGGACCGTCGGAGCAACGCTGCGCCGGAGCAGGTCGGAGTGCCAGGCCTATATTCTTCCGAGCTCGCCCTTGGCGGTCGCTTGGTCGGTGGGATCGTTGCCGTTGTAGCTTTTCCCGGGTGTTTGTGTATCCAGCGTTCATGTCCGCCGTGGTCAGTTTCAAATACTTCTTTCTTTTCTTACTACTCGAAGTCGGGACGCGCAAGAAGAGCACGTAGAAAAATTAATGTACGTTGGTCGTCGCGACCAAGTAACTGAGCGACGCTGTCGGCCCAATTCAATTGATCGTAAAAGTGCGTAAGACAGCACCGGAGCTGTCGTAGGATTCCATCGTAACCTGCGCAAAAGTTACGATAATTTCGTTTCCTGAATACCAATTTGTCCTTACGTTTTCTCGTAGGCACATTTTCGGCGTAAGATAGTTTTGTCAATCTGGCCTCTGATCTATGATGCCACCTGGAAAAACCTTCGAGCTGACCTGCTGGCCGGACAAAGCGCGACCCGAAAGACGTCCCAACTAAGCTCGCCGCTGACTCGAATGCTCACCCGCGCGTAGATACAGAAATGAGGTAATCCGCCCTGAGTGGGATCGCCGAAAGCTCCGGCAAAGGGTAGGGGAGAGGGGGACGACCGCAGAAATCTCGTTCAGCCTTCGTGCGCTGATTGTGCAAGATATGGGCGGCACTGGCATTTACTGAAGCGCTCTAGAAAGTATTGCGGGTCTGCGTTCGAAGAAATGTCAAACAACTCAAACCGCCCCTAAAAAAAAAAAAAGAAAAAAACAGATTTTTTTTTTGTGATAGCTAGCTGTTATTAGAAAGTTTTCGTAGATCGTTCAGATGAGTCCAATAAGGATACCGGATTCTCCTTTGCCGCTTTCGCAAGCGCATCGTATCGTCATCGGGTTTTCGGAACGATAAGCTAAAACTCTATTGGCGTGGTTTTGCCAATGGTTCCCGTGTGCTTTGCGTGTACGCACAAACTGGCGCGTTAAATTTAACGGTGAAACTTTTCCGCTAAATTTAGCGGGAGAATCAGTGTCCCGACATTGTGACGACACAGTGTAACGCGACGTCGTTGTCACATGACGTCACAATTTTCCCCGCTAGAGTTAGCGGGAAAACGTCTCCGCTAAATTTAGCGGGGAATCGCGGTGTTCTGACATCGTGAAGTCACAGTGTCACGCAGCGTCATGTCACATGACACCACAATTTTCCCACTAAAGTTAGCGCGAAATATTATACGCTAAATTTAGCGGTGAATCGCAGTGTTCTGACATCTTGAGGTCACAGTGTAACACTTTGTCATGTCACGTGAGGTCACAATTTTTCCACTAAAGTTAACGGGGCATCTTTGCTAAATTTAGCCGGGAATCGCGGTACTTAGGAGTTTTCGTAGATTGTTTTCGCCGTCCCGCAACGCTGTCCGCAATCCGCTACGATATCCGGAACTCTACCGTCAAGGCCATCGGCGCGCAGGCGCAGTAGCGGCTTCTTCGTTGCGCAAGGCTTAGCGGAGGGGGAAACGCGGTCTACGTAAACTTCCTATTGTGAGGTTACAGTGTCATGAACGTCATGCCACACGACGTCACAATTTTTCCACTAAAGTTAGCGGAAAATTTCGCTAATTTTAGTGGGGATTTCATGGTCACTTTCCATGACGTAGTCAATTTGGGTTTTATTGTCTCTTTCAACAGGGATTAACCGAATATCATGGGGTGTTAATTGGGAAGTCCTTTTTAAGGGTTCGCTGGAGAACGTCCCAAAATAAAAAAAGGCATCTTATCAGTCTAAACACACGAGAGGAAACAGTAGACACCTCAAGGAACCAAAATATTTTTCAAGGAAGAGTATTTGTGTAAAGCTAAAAAAAGGTCTTAAAAGAAGGCGGAATTTTTATCTTTATAACCCTAGATAAAAAATTGCGGTGGCTTAGCTCGGCTATGCCAGGATATACGTAGCGTGAGCTTATGCGCACAAAATGAGGGGCGCTATCAAGCGGCTCCGGTGCAGCGTCAGACTTGGCTACTGCGCAGCGGAGGCGGACAGCTGGGCACGCGGCGGCGCCAGTGCGTCTGCCGCGGCTATGACGTCACTCCTCTGGAATGCGCAGACCGGCGAGGCGCGCGCGGTGGCGGCGGAGCGCGCCGCCGGCGGCTCCGGCGCGCCAGCTGTGCGCCGTGTGACGTCACTGCTCCTCGCGCTTGCGCAGCACGGAGCACGGCTCATTATGCGAGCCACGCGAAACTGCTCAACCTCGGCCAGTGTAGCTCACGCTACAAAACGTCTTGCCCTGGGCCTGCATGAAACAATGAACTGTACGCCGGTAGTGTGTAAACAATTTCAATAAAATCACGCGTGTAGCGCTTCCGCATGACACTCGCCAAATATTCAACAGAAAAAAGGAACACATAGAAAGTGAAACGCATCCCTTTCATCTCAAAGAAAGCTACCGCGACAGGCAGAGCGGCGTTTGATAATTTCCGGTTCCTTAGGAAATTTTGTTTCACTGTTGACAAACGATGAGAATGAGCTGCAAGCCTGTGTAAGCATGATTCTAAAACCTCCAGACTGTAGTTTTCAGAACCATGCTTAGACAGGCTTGCAGATCATCGTCGTTGTTTGCCAACAGCTGAACAAAATTTCCTAAAGAACAGGAAGTTGCCGAACGCCGCTCATTTATTCCACTTTGCTCGTGGCAACACGAAGAAACAACCAACGAAGGGATTTCTTCCGACAGCCTGGTCTAGATTGCAGCACGAAGAAAGGAATATGACTGATTTGTTAAAAACACAAAACGCATCTTGTTTAACAAACACCCGCGATAATGACAGTCATCCTTCGCTGACGCGACGAAACATATTATCGCGACATACTTTTCCTTATCCAGACTGCCATGAAAACAGCAAGGACACGATGCAACTTTTGTACATTTACTCCAGCACAAGCCAAAATTTGAAGTACATACCAAAATTTAGCAATTAAAAAATATGTTACAAACGGTGGTCCTCGAAAAAATTGACATATCCCACCCGCCCCATTTACTAGCCTTCTCTCCTGAAGAGCTGTCGACCACTATGGAATTTTCGTAATGCTGTAGAGGACCCCCAAGATACTTAGTCGGCATCGACAAAAATTATATAATCTTGAAAGACATCGGATTTCGTGGCCACATGCCAAAGGTCACAGCAGTTTCGCCAATTAGCGGTTGCAGTCGTCAGATCAATTATGCTTTGACCTCCCTTACCGCTGCTACAGTACTTTTTTTATCTTTACAAAAAATGGCCATATCGTCTGCATAAGACAGATTTGAATTCTACGCTTTGGAGCGAAAACAGATTAAATTGACTATTTTTGGTTACATTCCTAAAGAAGAGTTCCAAATAGATACAAAACAACAACGGTGATAGAGGGCAACCCTGTTTGACTGAGGACTGGACTCTGATTCGCTTTTATAGCTTTCCGTTAATTATGAGTTGTGCGATACGCCCATTGTACGCCATTGGGAGGAAATGAATGACGGTTTCGCCTACTCCCAAATGTTCTAACATAAAATACAGCACGTAGTGTTGCACACAATCAAAGGCCCTGTCCAGGTTGATCTGGAGCATGACAACCTGGTAGAGGTCCTCGTCGCACGGCTCTAAAATGCTCCGCGCAATGTGTACATCTTTCAAAATAGATCTTCATTTTATCCCGCAGGTCTGATGCTCCCCTACTATATATCACTAATGACATTTTGTAACCGCCGCGCTAAAACTTTCATTAGCACGTTATAGTCAATGTTACGGTGCAGCTTACAAAGAGCAATGGGTCTATAGTTTCTAATATTTCTGAACTTTTGTTCATCATCGACCTAGGGAATGAGTATGCGTATTTAAGAATGTTGGTGATAGCCTGTTTGTCTCGCACGCTTCAATTACTACTTCGTGTAAATACCAAGTCGTTAAGTTTTTTTCTCATATATATATATATATATATATATATATATATATATATATACATATATATATATATATATATATATTTCTCGTAAAAGGCCACCGCTTGTCCATCGGGCCCTGGAGATTTCTCGACAGCAACTTCATCAACCGCTCGCTCAATCTCGGGAAAGCTTTTCGGCTCTTCGAGCCTCTCCAATTAAATTTACAATAACCCATGGTTAAAATTGTACCTAATTACAGTTACAATTACACTTCAATAACAATGAGGTGACAGCGTGACACTTCTATGACGTCCTCGCGAGGAAATCGAGGGACTACTTTTTTGAACGCAGTAAACACAGCAGTCGGAGGCGCGCGTTCCACGCAGCATAACCGAACTTCGCTTTTGTCCCCAGTGGGGATTCTCTTTGTCCCTGAAGTTGATAGAAAGAAGTCATCAAGCAAGCTGGCGAGTTATGAGTTGCAAACAACCAAACCAAAAAAAAAAAAAAAAGAAAAGGTTTTGAGTTTAGTTTTAGGTGACGGAAAAAGGCTTTGAGCTTCTTAAGAATGCCGGCTTGCGTTTTGTAGGGCAGGTGACAGTGCAATTCGGTAAAGCTTACCCTTACAACAACAAAAAATAATACCTTCTTTTTTGACTGTATTTAAAATTCTCGTTGCTTTTTTTTTTTTTACCTTCCTGAATGAAAATGAAGATGTAATGGATCTAAAATTCTCTTACGCAAAAAAAGCAAGGAAATCGCTTTACAATTACCTTATAAAATATGTACTTATTTTTTTACAAGATTATTGATAAATGTAAGGGGATTGCAAGTAATTTCGTTACTTTTAACCGATTACGCACAAGTCTGCTGCTTCGTAATCTGCAAGCTGCGAGTCACTGCCGCGTTCTTGTCGTCGAAGCAAGCCGCTCTAATATTATGTAAAATCCTTTTTTTATAACCTCAAGACGGCGAGCTGGCAGGCCGCCGTAATCGATTTCGGCGACGTTCTTTTCCCTTGCACTGTCTATATCCTCCGCGCCTAAAGCCATTTCGGTTGTACGTTCACCTAAAATATATTTATCAGCGCGAGCCCGGTAACTGAAAGCTCCTTTATACTTCTCCGACTCAAATTCAGCGATGTAATCCTTTACTATATTAAGCTGATCCGTAAACCTTCCTGGATTTTCACTTTCAAGTTTGCAAATTCTATGAAGGTAATCAAGTAACAGCTTTTCTTCTGCTTTTCTTTTAGTACGCAAGTGCGTGAAAATGTTGTTTTGCGCCGAGTGTGAGCTTCTGGTTCAACACTTCCCATTTTTCACTCGCGCTATCCCTTATATTTAGCATCTTTCTAAACGAGTTCCCTTCGACAGTTTCATCAAATAAATCATCCTTAAGAAAGCTATTGTTCAGCTTTCATCCTGTAAATTGAATTCCGCCGTCTTTTTCATTAGAAATGGCGTGCTATTGTCGAGTTGTCGACTCTTACTACAGGGTCCGATCGGAAAAGGTGAACCCGAGTTTGTTTTATTCTTTCTGTTGCCGGCTTATTAACCCGCATAAATAAACTACGCTTCGCAGAAAGCTCGAACTACTGTGAGAAACTGACCCTGGACTAGTGGTGGTAAAATGCAAAAACTTGAGCACATCACTGTGCCTGGATCAAAAAT
Source organism: Ixodes ricinus (assembly GCA_037355805.1). Lineage (NCBI taxonomy): Eukaryota > Metazoa > Arthropoda > Arachnida > Ixodida > Ixodidae > Ixodes > Ixodes ricinus. Next base: position 14,483 of record JAZHYW010028800.1, on the reverse strand, counting down.
ACAAAAAAGAAATTATCTATGAGCTGACGTCCACCTAAGCCTAATTTTAATCATACCAATATTTGAGCTTGTGGGCTGCCTCTAGCACTTATTTCAGTGAAAAAAACTTGTCAGTCAGAAAGACAATATTGTTTTCCCTTTTGCTGACAAGTTGTTTCGCTCCCACAAGCTCAAATAACGGCAGAAATCGTCTTTGTATCCCACTGTGCACCGTGATTTTAAATGAAAGGCGAAGCTAAGTGAAGGGTTTGCCTTGTGAAAATAGTGAAAGAAACACTTCAAACGAAACAATCGGAATTTTTTTTTCTTCTTTTAAGGGAAGTAGACATTTTGTTAATTAATGTGAAACAGCGTTCTTGTGGGCCATTATGACGTTTGATTGAACGAAATAGAAAATATAAGGATCGGAATCGTTCTGACTTTCCCCCTCATGTCCTTTGTTGTCCAATCAAGTATCCGAAATATCCCTCACGAACGTTTCTTCACATTGTCTCGAAAATCCAGATAAATTCGCCATAAGCCACTAAAATATTTTTTTCTTCTTCTTTTGATTTCGTTCAATATTCTTCCGAGACAAATTTACTACCTAGCCTCCGTTTCATGGTAAATGACTATGTCGTAGCATGCGAATCTGATTTTCGTGATATATTTAAAGTGAGTTAGATCATCTGGCCCACGCGGTAGGTATATTATTCGTATAGAAGCTTCGCACACGCGCCAGATCACAGCCGCCATTGCTGACCTTCTCTTGTCTTATCCAAGATGCCGAGCCACTGAAGCGGGCGTTGACAAGCCTCCACAAAGGCCAATGCTGGGGAGAAGGACACGGTAGAACCTAAAATGGCAGTAACCTGCCGTGATGTGGTAATGATGAAGTGAAGTAAACGTAATAAGGAGAGACAATTGCGCAGCGAGCTTTGCCTTCAAAGCTATATAATGCATAAAATGCGTTATAGGAGGTGGTGAGGGAATCAGTCACGCGACACACCAATTCCCTATAACGCACAAAAATCATTGTAGGGAATTGGTGAGGGAATCGGTCACGCGACACGACAATTGCGTCACGACATAACGCTGTAACACACAGAATTCATTGATAGGGAGCTGGTGAGGGAATCGGTCACGCGACACGCCAATTCCCTATAACGCACAAAAAATCATTATAGGGAATTGGTGAGGGAATCGGTCACGCGTACACACCAATTCCCTATAACGCACAAATTCATTATAGGGAATTGGTGAGGGAATCGGTCACGTGACACACTCAGATTCCCTGCGACGCACAAAATGTCATTATAGGAATTGGTGAGGGAATCGGTCACGCAAAAGTCATTATAGGAAACCAGAATGGTGGAATAGGTCACGTGACCGTGACGCCGATTTCGCTAAATTTAGCGGGGAAAACCGGATTAGCCTAGGTCACGTAGACGTGAATTTTCCCGCTAAATTTAGCGGGTAACTGTATCGGTGTGTAGAGGGCGGCTGCGGCTACATTAGTAGCCGCAGCCGCTGGACGTAGCTTGCTGTTTCCTGTGTGAGATGTTTGCTGAGGAAGAAAAAATTCACCAGTGCAGCGGAGTGATCGTACAGACGACTTCAGCTGCACTGCAATTGATGCCCGATCTGAAGGCTGTTCTGAGTCCCAACAAGACGAGTGGAAGAGCTTGGGTGATGGCTTGAAGAAGCCCTTGCAGCCCCGTATGACGGCCCTCATCTTATACTGCGCCGAGGCCAACAAGAACACGACGCTCGACGTCAACGGTCGAAAAGAAGTAGTCTCTTCCGACAGAGTCAAGCCAGCTCACTTAGCACCGATTTCTACTCATCCATAACCACACGCTCTCTCCAAAGCCACCCCGCGTCAGGTTCCAGATGAACACAGCTGCACACGCATCCCCTCGAAGCCAGAACGCTCGCCAGCCCGCTTCCTCAGGGGGAGGTACGTAGCGGCAGCTATCGACAGCGATCCAGCGCTTGAACGGCGCCAAGCTCACGGGACAGGCACGAGCTAAGGACACGAAGTGCCTCGACCACGAGCCGCACGGACCGGGGATTCGGCGACAGGCACCTTGCGAGCTAGTCAAAAAGATGCGTAAATAATTGCAAATAAATATGTAGAGTGTGATTTAATTGAGCCTCCACTCCTACAGGTGTATAGGTCACGCACTGTCAATTTCTCCCAGGTGCACAGGCCACGTGGCGTCAGGTGACGTCATGCGCGACGCCACTTTCTCCGCTAAATTTAGCGGAAAATGTACGGACGGACGATCGGGCTATAATTGCTTTAAAACCGAAGGTCGATGCTACCGTCGGAGCCGATGCACGGCTGCTGCACTGCGTATATGAGCTGTTGAAAATTAAAAACCACTTGACTCAGGTCGCGCAAGCAGCCACCCAATTGAAAGGGCTCAGTCGCACTCATCATCCGGCCCATCCATCTATCTTTGATAAGTGCGAGATACAAAGTTTTCTTGTACTACTTCCAACCTCCTCTTGCGCGTGCCAAGGACGCGGCTAGGCGTTGCCACCTTGTGCACGCAGTGCGATCGCACCGCGACATTAGGGAGTTTTGTAGAATAGCGCACGCTAAAGCTTTGCGCACGCAAAGAATAGCGTCGTCGCCACTGCGCATGCTCCGAACGCAAACCAGGCTTGCGCTTTGGCGTGCAATTTAGCGTGCGCTATTTCTCGGAAATATGTGCGTACGCAAAGAGTCTTTGCGCTTCGCAGAGTTAAAAAAATGGCGGTTTGCAAGATGGCGCGGCTGTCGCAGGCGTCGTGAGTGACGTCGGCGCATCCCCGCGACTGCGATTTTCACTACGGGACGACATTGTACTCGGTTTGACAACGATCACCGGCAGCTTGATGCTTGCGACGCGCGAACATTTCTCGGCGAAGGTACGATGTGCGAAGGTCAGTACGCGAGACCTCTTTGCTGAGGCGACGCAAGCGAACACGACTGGTCAACTGCTCGCGTCGCATTCTCATGTTTCAAATGCTACTCTGGACCGAAACACTTGTTTTTTTCAGTTACAGCATTTCAAATAAAAAATCTTGGTGGCGTTGCAAGCGCGAGATGCTTGGGCTTGCGTCGCGACGGAGAAACGCTTATTCAAAACTCTTGCGCCGCGCGCGCTAATAAAAGCGCTAAATTTAGCGCCAGCGTGCGCTAAAATTGGTACATTATTCTAAAACTCTTTATTAGGGAACTTCAGTAGATCGTTTAGCGCATCTCCAATAACGATGCTCGATACTTCGTGACACCTTTGCACACGCATCGTATCGTGTATCGTGCACCGTTATCGGAGATATCGGAACAATCTACTAAAACTGGAGTTTTAATAGACAGTTTGACATCCGATAACGGGACGATAAGCACAATGCATTTGCAAGAGGCCTGCGGGGTATCGGACATTGTTATTGGGTTATATCGAACCGATCTACTAAAACACCGTTTTTACGGCACGATAGAGTTTTGCGAAACGAAAACGGGGAAAGGGTTTTAATTGGCGCGAGAACAGTACACCATTCTCCCATTTTACCCCCCCCCCCCCGACCTTTTCCCAGCGAGCGCGGAGCAACGCATGATGTTTTATGTAAGACGAGGTCAGTTGGGCTCGCGAAGCTCGGGCTCGATCGGGTGGTGCTTGCGTAACTTTGGGTTGCGCAACGAAGAGCTCTACGAAGGCGAAACTGGAGCGAAGGTTCAAGGTATACTGTTGCGCAATAAGTGTTCAAGTCTCTTGGAACAGGTATGCAGGAAAGCGTGCGCCCCTGTGCGCGCTGTACAAGCAACCATCGATGATCGGTGTCAGGCGAGTTTAACCCCCGCTTCCATTTTGTTTTTGAAAAAAAAAAAAAAGTGCAGTCCTCTCAGCGGTGTTTACGTGATTGGTGTACACGCGCCTGCGCAGCGCGCTTCTTGGGAGCCGTTCGTTCGCATATGTACGGAAAGTTCAAGGGAACTTTCGCACGTATCCGAACGCGAATGCGCGTATGAACCTTCACTCGCGCTCCGAGAAACACTCGGTGCACACAGAGCGCGCTCAGAGTCTCCGGCAGCGTTCCTGCCCGTTTAATGAACGGAGCGCCAGACCGGTATTATGTTTCATGCTAACTAAACTCTGATACAAAGTGATAAGGGCTGACTCTGGACGTTATTTTGAGAAAAATAATATGGGTGAGTTTGGTTTTTCGTGCGAGAAACGAATGACTCGTACACATACATGTGTAAGACACGTTTAGCTGGAACGATATATAATGTCAGACTGTGTGACGGTTTGTTGTCACACTGTGTGACAATTGTGTGACAACTGTCATTTGTCACACTGGGACAACTATGTGAGAATTGTCAGACTGTGTGATAATTTGTCACGCTTACCAGTCTCATACACGTTACTCGAGAGAAAAAAACAAGATTGCGATTACAATTACTCTCGGTTAAAAAGTATTCAACAAAATTATCCGATTACTCGAGAATAAAAGCGACTGACCTTTGCTCGAAAAAGTAGGTTAATTTTCCGATAACCGCAGATTTTCAAAACGACACGGCTTTCTGTCGGTCTGAAAACGGGTCTTTCGTGTACCTCGTCCATTGTTGCATTCAGGGTTGGTTGCAGAATCGCGATACAAATGTATCGCGATAGTATTTCAGAAATACATTTCGTATCTGTATTTCTGTATCGCGATACATTTTTTTCACCAGTATCAGTATTCCTGCATCGAAATACATTTTGAATGTTCCTTTGTATCGCGATACAATCAGGGTGAAATGTATTTCGTTACATTTCTTGAGAATACTCCCCCCCCCCCCCGAAAAGAAAATACAAATCTGAACGCATTTGTTTTTGTTGTTCTTTACTTGTGAGGGCACCAAGGTCAAGGAGATGCTGGAGCATTGTTACCATGCTGACCAAGGTTCCTTCCGATTCTCCAAACTATTTTTCTATGCGTCCTCTTCTCTCTTCTGAGAAGTGTTCCGTAGTCGGGGACTCTAACCAGGTGGCGTGCCAGGAGTAGAGTCAGAGCATCTTGTACCGCAGGTGACTGTTTGCTGGCATCCAAAGCCCGCTGCTAACCGTCTCTCTTGTCTTAGCGTACACAGTACACCAAGCCGGCAAAGCTGAGTCACAGTCCGTTGCAGCATGAGCCTGGCGGTGGTTGGCTTGAAATAGTAGGATGACCCACGCAGTGAAGTTCAACACATATTCGAATGCGTCTGCGGCTGCGCCCGTAATATTGCACGGCTCAAGGGTACGTCATCAGCCGACGTGAAAGTGACCCGCTGCTCAGGCGATCTGAAACACAGGGAGGATGTCAGATGTGGCCTCACTGTGCCGACCCAGACTTGGTACGCCTGCGACTCGTCTCGAGCACGCTGTTTCTATGAGAGCTCGCACCTGTGCCGGCAATATCAGGTCGCAATCCACAAGGCCTCTATTTGGAGTATGCAAGACGAAACTTGAGGACTGCAATCCATGTGTCAGTGGCGGAGGGTCGGCAGGAAGGACCTTCAGAACAGGGATGCCACCGTATCGTTTTTTCAACCGTAACAGAACATAAGACATGTGTTCCAGGATGCTTCAGGTGGTCTACTATTCTCGAAAATTCCAAATGACACTGCCTGCACGATCTTCAACGAGGTAACCTACAACGAAAGTACGTATTGTCCTTTCATACAGTAGCGTGGTAAAGTTTCATGTTCAAGGCCACACCTACAGATAAAGAATACCAGTTCATTCCACCGTGACGTCATGTGATAAATGTTGACGGCGTCCTTATTGGAAAGGGGCGTGGTGACGTTTTGATGGGATTTAGGATGACTTAGAGTTTATTTAGAGGTCGAAGTATTTTCGCATCCCTCGGCAGACAGACAAGATGTCAGGGAAGGAACCGCACTCAGTCCTTGATGGAATGTTTTTTGTTTTTTTTGAGCCCATTGAAGACTCCTCGTCGTCCGAAATCACTACCTTCAAGGCAAAGTGCCAAGCCTACGGGAAAGTAATTTCAGGATCAAAAACTTCCACTTCCAACTTTAAGCTTCATCTCATTTGGCATCTCAAACAAATTTAAAAATGTATTGCAGTATCAGTATTTCTGTATTTGTATTTCTTCCCTCCCTAAAATGTATTCCTGTATTTGTATTTCCAAATACTTTTTTGCCTCTGTTTAAAATGTATTTCCGATACGTATCGCGATACACTTTTACAGATACTGGCCGAATGACGAGTGATGAGGCGGTGAATAACTGAGTAAGCTAAACGTTTAATCTCCATGAACTTTGTGCCCAAAAATAAAGAGTGAAACAAAAGATAACAGAGCGTCGCGGGCGTCGAGGTCGGCGAAAGAGCAGAGTCGAACGTTGGGAAGCAAACTGATCTCTGGTTCACTACGCGAAACCCCTTATGTACACGCGTGGGCTTCTGGAATAATCGGCGTAGAAGCTTTCCGATGCGAACATCTGCACCTCGAACAAACAAGGCGGTTCTGAATTCACTAGAACATCACATCACAGCGTCAACAAAAAGTGTAGGGGGGCGGCCAGAATCCGAACCCTTGGCCTTCTGCGTGGAAGACAAGCGCGATAATAGTTAATGATGGGCGCGCCGCCGGAGTCATTGCGCCCGCGGCATTATGATTTCAGGATCGGGCATATTAGCTACTATATTAATGCGCCACCGAGTATGCTAGCGAACCTGAACACACATTTGAGCATTCCTGCCCGACCGCTGGTTTTGCATTAGAGCCGGTCGGCGCATTCTTCACGTACGCAACCTGCAATACGGGGGAGCTAGTGCTAGAAAGGGAGCGAGATTTAACAGCGCTCACGTGGCAGAGAAAAATGCTGTAACTACTTACAGAAGTAATTCACTCATTCACGCGATAACCAATAAAGCGCACATACGTATCCCGAACGACCACGAAATTACTACAAAAAGTTAATCATGCTTACAAGTATCCTGCGAGACAAAATGAGCAGCGCACGATAACCAACATTGAGAAAGATGCAGGAGCCCAGTGAATATGTCACGACAGCGCCTGTCTCCTTTCGCGTGTGCAGCCGGAATTGTCACCGATAGACACAAAGCTTGCCAGCGGAAAGCCTCTAGCGAATATTATTAGTGCACAACTCGTGAGTGGGTGAATGTGAAGAAGAAGATGACGCGGGCGATTTCGTCGTTGGCGGAACAAAGCCGATCGAAACTGAAATACTGATTAAAACATTAAAAAACAACGTTGCCACCGGTATTGACGGTTTTAAATCGGTTCCAGTGAAACGTGTCCACAATCACTTAGACTAGTTCTGTCATATACATAACAAATATGATGCTACAATCAGGACTATTTCCGAACACGTTAGAAACTGCTAGAATTGGCCCAATATTTAAAGGCGAGGAAAAAATAGTTTCTATACTTCGTTTCAGCTTGGGTCCAGACGCAGCCGATGCTACAAGCGCGAGCTCCGGGCTTGCAGTGTGTCCTTGCGAAGCACGCGCGCTCGTGCACTGCAAGCACTGTTCAGGGCCACATGCTCGCGCTCGTAGTATCGGCTGCGTCTGGACCCAAGCTGAAACGAAGTATAGAAACTATCGGCCAATTTCCATTCAGCCAATTTTTTTTTTCGAAATATTTGAAAATGTGCATTATACTAGATTAGACGCATTTTTTTGTAGGTATAATATAATAAATAAGGCACAATATAGAATTCAAAACCAAAATTTTAGAACAAGCCCCTACTTCACATAAAAGACAAAATTATCAGGAATACTGAAGATACATTTGGTTTGTTTTTAGACTTTACGAAGGCTTTGAACACAATACAGCACAGTATCTACCGATTAAGCTTCAATATTATGGGATATTTGGCGTGGCGTTAAACCTAATTGAAAATTATTTAAAGAATCAATATCAATATGTGCATTTAGATGAATCAGCCTCTAATAAGTTAGAAGTACGACACGAAGTGCCGCGGGAATCAAGTTTAGGCCCTCCGTTCTTTCTCATCTATGTAAATTATATGGCAAACATGCAGGATTCCCCAGAACCAATCATGTACGCAGATGACACGAACGCGGTCTTTAAAGCGACGGTCTAAAGATATATTACAAATATTGGCCAACTAATATTTGGAGAAGCTGGCTAACTACTAAGCGTGACAAATTACAACTTAATGCTAAAAAAAAAACTAAATACACAATATTTCGCCCAGCAAGACAAAACTTCTCTATACTTATTAATTTTGTTGGAATACCTTAAGAGCAGGTCAAAGATCAAAGATTTCTATGCATATGGTTCAATGGATCTACTACCTCCCTGGTTACAAAAGGAATTGTATTTTTTTTTAATGTTACTCAAAAAATATCACACAGTGCATTAGTATGGGGCACCACAACTATGATTAACTATAATAAAATAATAGTCCTTCAAAAACGAATACTTCGCATGCTCAACAATTTTCAGAGTAACTTGCGAGACTTGCGTACGGACCCACTGTTTCCTACTACTGAAACCGAAATATACAGTCTAATAGACAAACTTAAGAATAACGGTGCTTGTGGTCAAGATGGTATAAAATTTCAGCCTATAAAATCAGTTGCTCACTTAATTAGTGGGCCAATCTCACATATATGTAATCCATGGAGTGGCGGTATTAAGGAGGGGGGGGGGCGACCGCCCGCCCCCCTTTCTAAGCTCTAAGGTCAACTTTAAATAAAATCGTTGATATGCACTAGCCAAAAGTTGAGTTTTGGTGACATAGTAAATATTGGGTAAACAAAATAGATGTGGGCAACGTCTCGACCGTAACGTCATATCTCAGCAGATTCCCCCCCCCGGGTCAGCCGAACGCCTACCGCCCCCCCCCCCCTTTGACCTCAGTCATAAATCCGCCCTTGATGTAATCTAATTCTGAGTACCGGCATATTTCCCGAAAAATTAAAAATAGCAAGAGTGTCGGTGATTCGCAAAGGAGCTGATAAAAATTACCTAAATTACTACAGACCAATCTCCGTTCTCCCCATTTTTTCCGAAATCATAGAAGAAGCTATCAATGCACGACTAATAAATTTCTTTAAACAAAATAATGTTATACCGGAGCAACAGTACGGCTTTCAGAAGAAAAGTCGTCTAAATTGGAGCTGCCAAACATCAAAAATAAAATAATTGACAATTTTTAACAGAAGTTTCATACAGTAGGAGTGTTTCTTGACTTCAAAAACGCTTTGATTCAATCAACCATAATATTCTTTTCGGAAAATTGTTCATATATAGAATTAGAGGAATTTTGCTTGGTTTCATAACAAGCTATTTGTCAAATCGTTCGCAATATACAGACAATAAAGGGAAGCTATGGAGCTTCTTGAAAAAATGAGTTAGAAGTGAATTCTAGTGTATTTTTACCCCGTGACCCCGAATACCCAAACAATTTGCTACGCAAGTATTGTTAAACGCGAGAAAACGTCAAAGACAGCCGCTGTACGTGACGTCATCGACGGATATTTTGGCTGCCCAAGGCTAGGAGGCGGGGCTTCCAGCCCGATTTTGAAACTGCTCTTATGGCTCTCCGGCGCGTCGCATTGAAATATAATTGTGATATATGTTATTCTAGCGGTCAAGTGAACACAATTCAAGTGTTTTTTCTCAAATGCAAAAGCCGCCCCATCTTCCCTTTAAACCACGCGAGGTCAAATAAGGGTCAAATAAAATACGGTGTCCCGCAAGGGTCCATTCTCGGCCCGCTCTTATTTTTTATTTACATAAATGACATTGTAAGGATACCTCAAACATCAGAACTAATTTTATATGCTGATGACACACACAAAACATTTTTTTTTTCTGGAACAAGCCTTGAGTACGAGAAGAACGCATGACTTTTAAATTTATCATCGTGGCTTAGGAGTAAACCAAATTCAATTAAACAATTCAATTAAAGCGGTCTCCAACGGCTCAGAGGTTATTCACCACCACCCCATCGCCAAACACGCGTCGGAATGCACTTCCCAGCTTCGGCCGACCTTCCCTCTACCACAAGAATCGGGGGTCACACCTCGAGGTATGGCCGGGAGATACAGGAAGCTTTCGCCATGTGTCGATCCAAGGACAACATCGGATCCCCCTCCATTGCCCTTTCGGGAGGGAGATTAGATTTCTTAGTTCGAGCTGTCTCCCCTGCGTTCCCGACAGCGACTCAGCCTTGACGGCATAGCGCTCCTCCTCCCCCCCTCTTTCACCTCCTTTCCACCCCCTTTTTGTCATCCCTTCTCCTGTATATAAGCAAACTCGGGTAGGGAGAAGTGGCCGGGTGGGCTAACGCGTCTCAGCTCGGAGCGTGGAGCGAAAGCTTGCGCTGGGAACCTCCTGGGTTCGATTCCCCACCGCCCCCGCCCGTTTCGATCTGGATGAGCTTCGTACCGGCACGCGTTCGTGTGATCACTACTGCGTGATGCACGTTAAAAACCCCAGGTTAGCGGTTGTACCGCACTGGCTAAATTTCTCATCTACAGCTAAGAGACCGATTACCCGTTGAGGCGCATCTCCCCATCAAGGCTGTATAAACATAAAGAGCAAACCAATTTTTTTAAATAAATGTTGTTGCCAGTTGGAAGTTTGTGTTTGTCCGTCCCTTCTCGTTTTTCTTCCGCAAGTTTAATTATCCATACCAACCCGCTCGTTCTGTCCTTACTGAAAAAAAAGTAGTATTTTATTTTGACCACGAAATAAATGTATTCAGCAGGAAATTCAAATTCAATTTCAAAGCGAAATCATCGAACGTGTTATATCACATATAGGTCCCTATACTCGGCGACAACTTTTCTTGGCATTTCCGGGGAGAGGAGGAGAGCCTCGCGCACAGGCCTTATCCAGCGCTCAAAATGGGAGAGGGAACGCGTGCCTGTACCCTCCACTGCATTGCCAAGAAAACGGTTGTCGCCGAGTAACTGTTCTGTTTCATGAAAGTCTAAATTGGTATTTCCTTATGCAGAGTAACGGAAATCTCACGATCTATCGGGATTATCCGTAGACTTTAAAATGTGCTGCCTCACTGGGTAAAAAAAAAAAAGAAAAAGACGGCTATATTTATACCTTAGTTCATTCACGACTTCACTACTTTCTCCTTGTATGGGGAACCACAGTAAAAACAAATTTAGAAACCCGGCACATATTCCAGAAAAAGGCCTCGCGCTTGGTCCGAAAATGCCCCGTACCGGAGTCACTCTGCTCCGCTTTTTAGAAAGCACCAAATATTAACTATTCAAAATGTTACGAATAAGAAGTTATCTTCATTAATCTATAATCAGATCAAATTAGAATCAACTGCCTTTTTCAGTACGTATCTTTTGGAAAGATCATCCAAACAATTTTCGGCACTTACGGGCCACAGAAAGCAAAACTACGCACTAATTATGGCATGCAAAAATTAGATTATCAAATACCTGAACTTCTAAATGACCATCCTGATCTCATGACCATTATTCAGGGAGCTATGTCTATATAAGCTATAAAGAAAACCATAAATGTTTAGATATTGTCCCTTCAAAAATAACAATTTTTTTTCAGGCAATTCTTGCAATTTTTGTACAGATGGCTGGCTGGTTGTACTTTGTTGTTTTGTGTGGCCCTTATGTTCTACCGTGTTTGTGCAAACATAAAAATTGATGTGCGTCGTTGTTTTTGTCCAACGTGGGGGACAATCTGGTTTTAGTTCCTTCATTTTCGTCTTTGTAACAGTTTTTTTTCTTTTTTATCTGTCATGATTAAGTAGTTTTGTCCTCTGTGAGACTTTCATTTTGTCTGGCATGCTGGATGGTCTGGCCCTGTAGAAGAGGGGGGGGGGGGGGGGGGGGGGGGGCTGTCGCTTGTGTCAGGCATGCCGATGCCTTTTGTGGCGGCCCCCAGACAACTCGTATTCCAGACGGTTGCGTCTGAATAAACTTTTGATTTGAAATATACACTATGCTAAAGGATAATAAAATATATTACTTTAAATTATTTCAGCTTATCCAAAAAGATAAGCTATACGCTAATCCCGAAGAATTTTAGCTGAGAACATGCACTGAGAAAAAATATCTGGAAATACCTAAAGTGCAAGAACCCAGATTATGGCAAGCAACAATTGGATTATCAAGTTTTCTCTTTGTTAAACAAAATTGAAGAAAAGCGTAAATTTCAGTGTTCGCTTTCAGATTTTCAAGAGAAATATTAAAGAACTCTTGGTGGAGGAGTGATATCGTTTATGAATGAGGAACAAATTGTGAAAAAGTCCTTTTTGATGTAACTAGTATTCTTTTCTCAATCGTGTTAAATCTGGTACAAATGTTTATTATGAATTTGTTTTGTTCTGCATGCGCATTTGCAGATGTCCTGTTTTTGCGCTGTACTGGAAAGGAAGGTTGAGGCCTCGTTAAGCTGCAATGGCAGCTTTTTTTTTCTACCTCCCTTCCTCCCCTTGTTTGGAGAGAAAATGAACAAACTGGGCTGGAACTGAAATTGAAGTACCGTACAAGTCTGCTCGTTACTGGAGTGGGCTATCGTTGAAGACAACCGTACTACCAAGGTAGGTCTATATCTATGAGCATGCGAAAGTTACAGCACGCTTAATGGTGTGTGTATGTATGTATGTGTGTGTGTGCGTGTGTGTGTGTGTGTGTGTGCGTGCGTGCGTGCGTGCGTGCGTGCGTGCGTGCGTGCGTGCGTGCGTGCGTGTGCGTGTGTGCGTGCGTGTGCGTGCGTGCGTGTGCGTGCGTGCGTGCGTGCGTGCGTGCGTGCGCGTGCGCGCGCGCGTTATGTTTTGAGTGGCACGACTCTCAGTGAAACCTTTACCTCCGCCCTGAGGATTCCAAGCGACTTTTCGAGTCTATCTACCCAGCTTGACCGGTTTGGGCTTTGTCTGGCTATCATTCGATTGTGTGAATAAAAACTTTGGAGAAACCAAAGCCTCTTCCGCGCTTGCGTTATTGAAAAAAAAATGTTTAATAAAAGCGAGAGACGGATCTAATTTAATCAAATTACTCGCGTTCAAAAATATACATATTTTAATATATTATTATTGCATTACAAGGTTGACGGTTCTCAAAGATTACTTCGCAAGCCATACCTTTAACTTCCAGTTTTTCTTCTTTTTTTTTTCTTTTTTCGTGGGAGGGCGTTTCTATTTAGAACTTTATTTTTCATATTTGAAAAAAAAACGGTAAGCCATATTGATTTAAATTAGATTTCTTCTACAATGTGATTCGGGCATAGTACTTTTTAAGTTCTCCTTTAAAAAAAAAAATTCCGCTCTTCGGAAAAGAAAATGTTTCTGATTTGATAAAAAAATATAATGAAAAACTAAATGACGGTTTGTACCTGGCAGCAGTTGGTCGGCCCAAGAAAGAAATACGCGTAGAAATTAGCATACCTTTTTTAAATAAGTTCTAGTTTAACATATTTTTTGTAAGGTGTATATTGTATTGAGGCGATGTACGTTTTGTTGAGGCTGTTGTGAGAGCACCTCAGTTTAACATAGTAGCGAGTTTTCCAAACTCTACTGGCGGATTCAAATTTCGGAGCTCATAGGCGGAGGTATGCAGACAAAAATTCCGGTACATCAATCTTCGCGCCCTTCTTTTTAATATAAAACGGGTTTGTTTTTAGCTGATTTCTGCCGATTATGAGGCGCGTTCGCCAGATAAATGACGTTCGTAGATTTTATTGCCTGTCATAAGAAGAATAAAAAACAGGATATTTTCAGTTCTTTCTACGTGTAATAGAACTCCGCTTTAAAGTCACAAAATACGCGGACCGAATACCTTCCAGAAAAAAAGGCGTTTCCGAAAAAAAAAAAGTCCCTAGCAAACTATTTAAAAAAAAAACAATTAAACAGACGAAGAGAGGAGAGAGAGAGATACAACGGGGAAAGAATAAATAAAGATTACGGAAAGTAAAAAAAAAAATGTGATGAACTGACAACAGAGGGGGGGGGGGGGCGGGGGGGGGAGGAATACGACCTCTTGCTAAATCCCAGGCACGACGTGCTTGCTTCTTGTAAGATGAAGGCGATACTAGAGGCGTAGTGATTCGCGCAAAGACATATTGCCCACCTTTAGGCCACCGTTTCGGTATCCATTTTCCGACCTCAATCCACAACATCCCGCCACGACCAAATACAGTGCATGCATTTCTTCGAATATCTGTCTTTCCTTAAATTCAGGGTGTTGCCTGCCAACACAAATAAAATTCTAAAACACACTTTTTCTCTCTTTTTGTGTTTTTCTCGTTCTTTTGGGGGGGGGGGTTCTTGACATGCCAGATTTTGTGCGCAGGTATAACCCTGTTCTATCGTCTCAATGTCCTGGGCTTCTTAATGTATCCGAGACCCGGGAGGATCACGCGGCACTCTAGCGGTATAGCCAGGCCGCCAGAAAGGTATACGGGACGCGGCAGGCCTTACCTACTCCTCGCTACGTCTAGGCAGGTCCTAACGGCCACTAGAGGTCCGTGTTTCA